>ML275807.1:112052-135961 GCA_005239495.1 Nicotiana undulata
AATGGAATTTTTTTGCATAAAAAATAGCTTAATACTACATATTCTTTGTTTGACTAGATTAATTTACCTTTATCATTCTTGGATTATTTTATACATGTTAGTTGTCGAGTTATATGGTAATATGTTTAAATTAAAACCTTCAACGTTCTATAATAATCAACTCAAATCGACTATAATCAAATTAATTTTTCTAGAGCAAATAGAAAAGACAAATCCAATTATACTTCAATATTTAAATCAATATTGTGTCATCAAAAAAGGAGACATCATACTAACTATCTTGAAAACAATTGTTAATAAAGTAAGAGATAATAATATAACGTAAAAACAAAATAAAGATTGGTATACAAAAGATTGAAAAATAAAGAAGAGGGGAAAAACTTAGAAAATAAAAGGAAGAAAAAATAGGAACAACAACGAAGAAAAAAGAGGAAAAGAAAACAAAGAAAAAAGGGAAAAAGAGGTGAGGCCCTAGGGCCCAACCGAAAATAAAGGAAAAACAAGAAAAAAGAGAAAAACAAAAAGAAATCACTGCTACTGGGATTCAATCTTGAATCTACAAGGTTAGGGACATCCTCCAGGTGGGTAGCAGGACCACTGGCACCCACACCATCTTTGTTTAGTTTGGGTGCCATCAATTCAATATATCGATTATTTAATAGATATATTATATATATAGTAAATATCTTACCGAAGCGAGCGGGTGCCGTGGCACCCCGAACCCATAAGGTAGATCCGCCCCTGAATATAGTAATTGGTAAATTATAAATTAGGGAAGTACTTGTGTTGAATTCACTCTACAACAAACAATACTTGTACTTATCTCCAATTCGTAATCATATATATTGGTCTTTCAAGTTCGAGCATTTGTATATATTTACCTTGATAGGGAATGCTTTATTTCCAATTAACGCAGTCAAAGATGAACCAAACCAAATAATTGTTCTAGAATGACTATTCTTCGCGATTGATCCTTGCCATGGCAATTAGGATATTTAATTATGCATAAAAAACAGTTATCGATTATTTAAAGGTAGAATAAAATAGAGTTAAGAGTTGGAATGTGGATACATTGGACATTGGAGGGAAGGTAAGAGTTGAAAGCAAGGAATGAAGGTGTGAGCTGGATACAGTGGATGGGCAACTGGCCAACTGGGCTCGTGGCTTTCACCGTTTCTTTTGCTTTCTACTTAGTTTAATGACCAGTGAGCGTCGACATCCCATTTTTAATCTCTCGCCCCATTATCCCACTGCCAATTTTTCTTTTTCAAAGAAAATAATATCTCTCAAAGGAGAAATAACAAATTTGTGGGAAGTTTATTTTAAAAAGTATTTTTCTCAAAAGTTTTTAGGTGAGAAGCGTTTGTATTTAACTTATCAATATAAAAATAATTTTTGACCAGTTTTAGTGTTTGACTAAGTTTTTAGAAAGTCTTTCTAAGATATATTTTTCTCAAACATTCTTTTTAGAAAAATAATTTTAGGAATAAACTATTTTTTCTATTTTTCAAAAAATTGCCTCTGTGTTTATACAAAATAACTTTTTTTTACTTCTAAAAGCTTAGCCATGCACCTTAACTTTGAGGGGGGGATTATTGTGGGGGGAAAAAAGAAACACTTTTACCCGAAAAAATACGGTCAATAATTTAACAACTTACCGCAATAAACCGCCCGAGTTTAGTTGACTATTGACTATTGGCAATCAATAATTTAGCAACTTACCGCAAACGTAGTGGTATTATTCGAGACTGAAATTAAAAAGCTGCATCTATTCAATGCTAGTATGCTACTCAGGGATGGGTCTAATGGTGAATTAGTCGTAAAAGAACTGGCCCTCCCTCAAGCACAACAATTCTTGCCCCCTGGCCTAGTATGATGTCGAACTTCATGCTATATGTTGATGCTTATTATTGTTCTTCTTCAACCTTTTTAAATGTTTTTATTATAAGTTCAAAGAAATAGATTTGTTTGGAAATAGATTCAAATTTGCTCATCAACTTTGCGAAATAGTCCAAATTTATTTTCCGTTACTTAATAGTTGGAGAAGAATAATAATAAATTCTTCAACTAACATTTAGGTTGATTTGAGATTTGAGCGTGATGCAATTGATTATTGTTTGAGTTTTACTTCGGCTAATTTCAGGCATAAGGGTGGTGCAATATTAACTACTCTTTCCGATTCACAATAAGTAATTCACATTTCATGAATAAATTAATTATTTTTTCTTATATTTTTCTTGGAGTAAATAATGTTGGAGTATGTAGTACAAGTGTTTATGTAAAGAGATAGTAAATGTTAATATGGTCAATTTCATTGCTAATTAATGTTAAAAGGTGAATTTCTTAATATGTGTGAAAACAACAAAAAATCACTTATTTTGGACCGGAGGGAGTATTGTTTGAGTTGTATTTGGGACATTTGCATCTATACCCGCTTTGCAAAAAAAAATTGCAAGCGTACCTACTTTTCGCGTAACTTCAGGCATACCGGCTTGAAGTAGCAAAAAATTTTGCTTTATTTTTGCATAAAGTTTGGCCTGACTTGCAAAGGCAATCACACAAACTTCAGTTCATAGTGCAAATGGTAAACTTCAGTTCAATATGTTGGCTGAAGTTTTTGTTTGTAATTATTGAACTTCAACATTCTAATAGCTGAAGCTTTGTTTGTCATTGCTGAACTTCAGCATTCTAATAGCTGAAGCTTTGTTCTGTATTTGCTAAACTTCAACATGTTTTAGATGAAGCTTTGTTCTATATTTGCTGAACTTCAGCATGTTTTAGCTGAAGCTTTGTTTTGTTTGTGATGAACTTCAAGGTTGAAGTTTATTTTGTATTTGCTGAACTTCAGCATTCTAGGAGCTGAAGTTTTTGTTTATATTTGCTGAACTTCAGTATTCTTAGAGCCGAAGTTCTAAAACAACAATGAATTTAATAGATCATGATTAGCAGCGATTGATGTTGTTCATTTCAAAGATTAAAGAATGAAAAATATTTTCGACGTGAAAACAAGTTACTACAGATAAATTAGAACCAAAAACCAATGTGCATGTAAAGCTAAAATATCTAAGAGGTTAAATTATTGTGAATAAGACCAAACTGAACATAATGGGACAAGCTGATATATATGCATCATCAGGCTAGAGCGCATAATAATATCTCAATCTTCAGAATTCAGAAAACGAAGGAGGAGTTTAAGTTGTTTAAACAGCAGGTACAAGTTATAACTTTTTTAAAAGTGGGTATAGGTTAAATGGGGGCGACCAAATAGGACGTCCCCGTACAATTTTTACGTTGTATTTCGATGAATTTGAGACTTGAGGGTCATGATTTTAAGGGCCCGTTTCGCAATAGATTTTTGTGGCTTGTTTTGAAAAAAAAATCAAAACAATGTCTGTTCATAGAATATGTTTAGTTGTTGAAAAGAGTTTCGAGATTTTTTTCAAGTTCCAAAAAAATTGACCGTTTTTTTTTGCCTAATTTTTTCTTCCACTCACAAATTTGAAATTTTTTTCAAGTTCCAAAAAACTGATTTAAGGCAATCTTTTGGCCTAATTTTTCCTCTACTCACAAAATTTTAACTTTTTCATTTCAAATAAAAGCATGTCAAAACACAATTTTAATTTCAAATTTTATTTTTAACATAACTTTCAAAACTCATTTTTCGAATAGCAATTAAATTTATGTCCAAACGTTAGCTAAGCTTGTGGGATAGGGACCTGATTGTCAAAGGATCTTAGTTCTAAAGCAGTCGGTGGGGTCGCCGCTAGAAGCGGGACCATGTTATTCAATGTTTAAGGGCAAATTTAGATCATTTTGTATAGTTTAGGCCTTAATGGAAAATTCCTTTGGCAAAGATTGTTGAAAAACTTCTGTTGTTAGTCACTGAAGGCATATTTAGCATAGTTTGGTAACAACATAGGTAGATTTAATTGTCTCAACTATTTGTATGGGTCAAAATTTGTCCATAAGGACTGACGCTAAAGGGAATTGTAAGGGATCGACTAAGATATGTTCGTGTTCACAAAGTATGACCACAATAAGCATCTCCGCCATGGCCGAGATCGAGCCATCACTAAGTTTGTACGACGAAACACTTGTCGTAAAGCTTGAGGGGAATAATGAAAAACATAATCAAGAGAGAACACTCTGGTTAAAAACCGTTGGACAAAGGGGAACATGGGTAGTATAAATAGAAGGTAAGAAGGCAAGAAAATGGGGCTGACTCCCAAAAAGAGAAAAGGGGACAGAGGAATAAGAGAAGATCTCCAAAAAATAAAAAGCCTAGATTTTGGTCGAAAATCTCGGTATCCATGGCTGATCCAACAAAGATAGGTCCAATAATTGTCAATAACATTTATTTCCTCTTTGCTCTTATAAGTACGGAACAATGTATCAAATATGTAAGCTTATCATTTGTGTTCGATATCTTTCTATAAACTTAAGAGGAGCTATATAAATTCGATCTCGTCCATTTTTCATGTTCACTATGCTTAGATCTAGAGTTAATTATGTTTGGTTAAGATTTATCCTTCATTTTCTTCATTAATTGGTTTGACAAAAAAGCTTAGTACTTTTTGCGTAAACAATTTGGCGCAGTCTGTGGGGATTTTCTAGTCAAAATGCTAGTTTCCTTTAGATCTAAAACTAACCAAAATACCACTTCCGACTGTCATAGCCTCACCACCTCGGTGCGGACACCAACTCGAAAGAGTAGAAGATAAGTGGTTGAGATAACCAACCCAATCTGGGTTAGATCTCCACATAAAATTGAGACCATATCCAACGTCTATGCAAAACACACACCTCACCTATAACAATGGGTTTGGTTGGTCGTATGCATGTTTAAAGTAAAATCGCGGTCACTATGCGTTTGGTGTGACCGCAATCCTATTCGACGTATTCACCTTACATACCGACATGTACTTCCACCGCTTAGGAAGACACGATAGCCCACTATGTGACCCTTTGAAATAGCGGGCATACCCTGCCCTATCTTCGTACCCACACGCACTGGATGATTTATGAACAAAGTATGACATGTCTCCCTTATTTGTGCATATTGAACGGGTTCGGACTGGGACTCGATCTTAATATCCCAACGAGCAAGATGTAAGTCCAACACACGAGAAGCCTAGGCGCGATTAACGACGAGGTCGAGCACGACTACCAAATCTGAAACCATTATTCGAGTACGAGGCGAAGCGAGCGACCATATGGCGATATTCCTCCTTCCACCGGCTTGTCGGGCCAAGGTAACAGAACTTCATTTGGGTTTAACTTATCACGTTCTTTTGTTGGTACCAAACAGGAACACGAGCACTCTCGCAGATACACGAATAAGGAACGGACGCCACCAAAACACCCCAGGAAAGGGTTCTTTACCATGTCGTCTCGCAGGCAACGACCGAGCAAAGCCAAGTCGTCCCAGTCTGCAAATCATCAAGAATGGTTCGGCACGGGTCGACTATTGAGAAACAATCTCCAGAACAGGGACTCACCCACGAAACACACAATATTCTCTAATGAAAACAAAATTAAATAAACTAGGACTCACCCAGGAAACACACATTATTCTCCAATGAAAGCAACATTAAGCAAACTGGGACTCACCCATGAAACGCATAGTATTCTCCAATGAAAGCAAAACTAAGCGAACCGGGATTCACCCCGACGCACGCGTAGACGATACGGCGACGAGTGATGTTCTCCAAAAGATAATACAATGGGTTATAATTTCGACCTCGCTTGAATTAAAACCCTTATGGTTATCGGCCATCGTCAAATGAAAAGAAAGTTTGACCTCGCTCGACATTACAATGGGTTATAATTTCGACCTCGCTTGAATTAACACCCTTACGGCCATCGGCCATCCCCAAACGAAGAGAAAGTTCGACCTCGCTCGACTTTATAATGGGTTATAATTTCAACCTCGCTCGAATTAACACTTACGGCCATCGACCATCGCTAAGGGTGTCAAACGGGCCGGGTTGACCCATTTCCTGACCGGCCCAGACTGGTTGAAACAGGAACCTAACCGGCCCGGTACGAAGGGGGCCGGGTGGGCTGGGTAGGAGGGGTAGAAGGGGTTGGTCCGTTTATAATTTTTCTACCGGTTACCCAAACCGGCCCAACCCGGTCAAAAGTGAACAGTGCACTTACCGGCCCGACCCGACCCAGTTTTAATGGCTACATTTTTTTAAAAATATTATTAGACGTATTATACATTTATGCTTAATGTTTTAGTTTGTTATTTTAATATTATTAGACATATAAATGCAAGTTTGAACTTTAATTTGAAGTATTAAATGTAAACTTTAATTTGCAAGTTTGAAGTTTTGAACTTGCAAATTATAAGTAAATTCTTAATGGTATATTCAAATATAAGAATTGTAAAGTCTTTGCATCCTTTATTCAAACTCTATTTTTATAAGTTTTTTTTTGTTTATATTTTTACGATAGTTATAATAAATACAAAAATAAAATAAAATAATAATAATAATTTATTGTTAACCCGGCCCGGCCCGATTTACCCCGTAACCCTTACAGTTTAATTTTTACCCGGATGAACCCGAACCCGTTAAGCCCAACCCGTAACCGGCCCGATTCATAACCCGTGCGGTTCACATTTTTCCCTACCCAGCCCGGCTCGGCCCACCCGGTTAACACCT
Source organism: Nicotiana undulata (assembly GCA_005239495.1). Lineage (NCBI taxonomy): Eukaryota > Viridiplantae > Streptophyta > Magnoliopsida > Solanales > Solanaceae > Nicotiana > Nicotiana undulata. The sequence goes on from ML275807.1 coordinate 118,721, forward strand.
CTAACCATCGCCAAACGAAAAGAAAGTTCGACCTCGATCGACTTCACAATGGGTTATAATTTCGAACTCACTCGAATTAACACCCTTACGACAATCGGCCATCGCCAAACGGAGAGAAAGTTCAACCTCGCTCGACTTTACAATGGTTTATAATTTCGATCTCGCTTGAATTAACACTCTTACAACCATCGACCATCGCCAAACGAAAAGAAAGTTCGACCTCGGTCGACTTCACAATGGGTTATAATTCTGACCTCGCTCGAATTAACACCCTTATGGACATCGCCAAATGAAAAGAGAATTCGACCTCGTTCGAGTATATAGGTCAGATGCTGACTTCGCCCCAGATGGCAATTCCAAATTTAACCTCGCTCGAATAAGTATGAAAAAATTGACTTCGCCTGAATTGGTAAGTCTGAATTCAATTCCACTCAAATATACAAGGCGAAACTGACTTCGTCCAAGATGGAGAATTTGAATTCGACCTCGTTTGAATTAAGTTTGGTTTTACCTAAGTCGACAAATCAAAAGTCGACCTCGCCCAGATTTGCATATCCAAAGTGACTTCATTTGGATTCACACGGCGAGTTCCCACTTGATTCGGGCAAGGTCAGATTCCCAGTAAAAAGAAAATCAAAAGATAAACAAACAAAGGCAAAGCAACCATTTCATTCGAACCTACGTGCGCAACAGTCGCACCTTACAAAAGGCCAGAACGGGCCCACTAAACAAAGAAATGAAAACAAACAAGAAGAACAAAAAAAACTAAGTATGAAAGCTGCAGCCAACGTTTCACTCGGCGTCATCTCCACCGCCGATCTCCCTATCATCATCATCAGGAAACCCATCCTCAATATTAGCGCCCTCACCAACCTCCCGTGTCGCAGGGTCGTAGCCACAATTGACACGAGCCTCGCGTGCCTTCGCCCGAGCGTCTTCAAAGGCAGCCTCAGAAACACTTCCCAACTCCCACAAACCCTTGTATATATCTCGTTGGGCCTCGTAATGAACCCACAACTCATGCAAGTTGCGAGGAACAACGGCAGGGGCAGGTTCAACTTGAGCCAACAATTGCGCCTTCTCAGCCTCAAGGGTCACGACTCGATCTCCCAAATTTGAAGCTTCCCGGTCAATTTCGCCGATGCGCTCCTCAATCCTCGCCTCCCTCATTGTGGTCGTCTCCCTATTAGATTCCTGCTCAGATCTGAGGACGTGGATAGTGTCTTCAAGCGTCGCAGCCCTCGCCAAAGCTGACACTCGAGCATCCTCGACTTGCTCCAACTCGGACACTTTCTTTTCCAACTCGGCCACCTTCTCCGTCCATTCTGTACTGAGAGCGTCGACCCTAACATTGTTTTGTTAGAGCTCAGCTCATAACGATAGCACCTTGGCATGAAGGTCCTCACACTCCGCGGTGACCCTTTTGCCCATCTCAAGCTCCTCGTTCTTGGCATGAAGTAGCTCCCTGAGCTCACTGCACCTATAGATAAACTGCATCAGGTCCTTATCTCTTTTCTCCAATTCCTCCCTGGTACACTAGGTACCGGCGCCTGCTCTAAACCGCTCACGCAACTCACGACATCTATTACGATACCGCTAATACTTCTCGGCCATTTTCAGAAAAATCTCGGCCCGCGTCTCAGCCCTACGAGCGCTTTCGATCTTTAGCAAGTAAGTCTGCCGAAAGGGAGGGAAAGAGTCAGTAAAGATGAAGGGTCGCAAAACAAAGAGGACAAAAAGGAACTCACCCTCAAGCCCATTGCGGCTACACCACGCGACGACTGAGAATCATTGACCTCCGAGAGAGCTCCGCTTTCAGCGGCGGAACAGAGGAGATCAAACTGCGGCACCAAATCCACCGTATCATGCAGCAAGTTGAGATCCAACGGAATTTTGAGTATGCGAGAGGGGCCTTCCACCATTACCACAATCTTGGTAAAGCCCTCCTCGAACATCCTACTGTCATCAGGGTCAATGTCGGATTCAGTCTCATAATCCTCAACCATGACGCATTTTCCTTTCTCTTCGGTCGAATAAGGGGCGCGGTTCTGCCGAGATGATGATGGTCTACTCGGTACAACTTCGGCGGCCTAGGGACTCCGTACCTCCGCTACACTAACCTCTTGAGAGCTCGCAACAGGCCTCGCCTCCACCTCCTGGTTAGCCCCACCGCCGGTTTCCGGAACCGGCGAAACAAGGTTGCCCCTCGAGGACATTTCGGCTATAGAGGACTCTTCCAGCACTACCCTTCGTCTCTTCGACGGGGCCTCTCCACTACCAATAAGAGAAGATTAGCCTGTTGAGAGAATTGCGGGGACCGGAGTCTCTTGATGGGAAGCAACCTCCAAGCGTACAGCTTCGGCCGCAGGCGCGGGTTGACTAGCATCTAGGCTCCTCGTACCCTCGCCCACAGTAACCCATGGTGCGGGCCGGATAGAGGACACCAGTTGACAGAATGCGAGCGGAGGAGCCCTCGTCCTTCTCGTTCCTCTATGAACCGTCAACAAGGAGGGATTAGATCATATAACCACGAGGTTAAAGAAACTATGAAGTAGGGAGCAAAAGCAAGACTACAAGACAACTCACCAGTAAAAGGCTTAAGCCCAAACTTCTCATGAAAAGATGCCCGTTCACGAATCCCAACCGTGTGGGAAAGAATTGTGCCCACCCACTCGCGGATATCTGCAACTAGCGGGGGAGGTAACTTCTCAGCTGCAAAAAACAAATCTTCAGCAAAGTCACCGAAAGGAAGACGGTCAACGATCTTCCTAAGAGAAATCACAAAATAAACAAAGGGAAACTTACGAGCAAAGTTCCACGTCTCCGGAAACTCTGCCGAGTTCGCCACAAGGTGCTCTGTCCGCACGTAGAAGTAGCTTTCCCAAAAGCAGCAATTAACCTTATAGTCCATCTTCACCACCAAACTCTTGGTTCCTCGATGGCGCAGATGAATCATCGTGCCTCGAAGAAAAGAAGATGCGAAATTGTGGAGCATATGACTTCGAGAAATTCCTCGGCTGGCCAGCTCCGCATACTTGATAAGCATAAGAAAGAGATTGCATGCATACAGAGAGATTTGGGTCGGGCACACTTCGTAGAATCAACAGAAATCAACCACCAGAGAAGGAAGGGGAAGCGTGTATCCAACAACAAAGGTATATGCGTAAAAATGCGCAGTATCCCGGGAGGTGCAAATGCACTATATCGCTCCCCGCCGGCACCATTTTGATATGAGCAAGGATTCCCCACTTGGCTTTGAGCACCGTGATCGCCACCTCATCCATAGTGGAAGGAACGGGCGTCGGTTCATCTCCGGCAGGGCTGTTAAAATCAGTCCTCGCTCTTCCAAGGCGAGGAACCACCTCATCCACCGTAGGGAACCCCTCATCTTCCACCACCTCTACTCCCTCCTCAAGTAGGGATGCGTCACCCTCTGGAACCGGGGCACAAACAACCTTGTAAGAATGGGAAGAAGTACCATCCATTTATTTTTGATTGAAAGAAATGAAAACGGTGAAGGAAAAAAGACAATGATCACCACGAATTCTGGCAGAAGCAGGAGTATGAGGAACTAGAGGAGGAAAATTTTGCAGAACTCTTTTCTTAAAACAGTTGAAAGACGCGACATTCAAATGAGGGTCTCCCCCTATTTATAAGGGTATAAATGCCCTAAGCGGGACAACCAAGAGCCGCCAATTAAGAAAGAGAAACAGAAAAGTCACGGGAAATGACACGACACTTGGGGAACGTGCGCCATAATGACACTTAAGCATTTATGACATCTGGAATTGATGTAACGATCCAATACCGAACTAATCTAATGGTCTGATGCGGTTCTTGAATCATCACGTCACCATCTCGCCAAGAGGATCTCACTTTTCGAATTAGCAGAGTCCTCCCATCGAGCTCGTCGAGAGGCGACCCCAATAGGCGGAGGGATTAATTGTATGGGTCAAAATATGTCCATAAGGACCGACGCTAAAGGGAATAGTAGGGGATCGACTAAGCTATGTTCGTGTTCACAAGGTATGACCACAATAAGCATCTCGGCCATGGCCGAGATCGAGCCATCACTAAGTTTGTACGGCGAAGCACTTGTCGTAAAGCTTGAGGGGAATAATGAAAAACATAATCAAGAGAGAACACTCTGGTTAAAGACCGTTGGACAAAGGGGAACATGGGTAGTATAAATAGAAGGTAAGAAGGCAAGAAAAGGGGGCTGACTCCCAAAAAAAATAAAAGGGAACAGAGGAATAGGAGAAGATCTCCAACAAGTAAAAAGCCAAGATTTTGGTCGCAAATCTCGGTAATCTCCATGGCCGATCCATCAAAGATAGGTCCAATAATTGTCAATAGCATTCCTTTCCTCTTTGCTCTTACAAGTACGGAACAATGTATCAAAGATGTAAGCTTATCATTTGTGTTTGATGTCTTTCTATAAACTTAAGAGGAGCTATATAAATTCGATCTCCGTTTTACATGTTCACTGTGCTTAGATCTAGAGTTAATTATGTTTGGCTAAGATTTATCGATATTTTCTTCATTAATTGGTTTGACAAAAAGCTTAGTATTTTTGCGTAAACACTATTAACATATGACAGATTTTAAATCATTTCGTTAAAGTTTTAAGAAGAAATTTGATCAGTTTCCCTATTTATATCCTTACAGTAACTCTTCCTTTATAGATAGAGTCAATTAGAACTTTTGGCAACAATATGCTATTAGGGGTGTATAAATCGAACCGAAAAATCGTATTAAATCCGAAAGTCAAATCAAATCGATTAAAATTTTTGATTAGGTTTGGTATTGAGTAAAAAAAATCTGAACCAAACCGACATATAAATATATAATTTAAGACCTTTTATATAATTTACTTTAAAATAATATCTAGAAATATTTGCGATTCTCTTATGGGAAGAAATATTTAGTTAAATATGAAGTGCTTCACGTTTATTAACTTTAAATAATGAATTGTATGATCACTTTCTTATCAAGTGTAAATGAAATACGTCAACCTCTTTGCTCTGCCAGATTTATATGTCAAGATCTATAAAATTTCATATATCTTTTTCGAGTTTGAAATGGTATTTCGATAATTTAAAATTAAATAGAACTATCATTATATATGTTCATATTTGTTTTTATGTTTAATTATTAAATTAGGATAACATTGATAGTGTACATCAACGTAAAATTGTTGTTAGACGATTAAAAAATAACTATCATGTGTTACTAAGAAAATTCTTCCATAAGAATATTTTAATAGATCATATATTTGTCATTTTAAAAAAAATTTGCTAAACAATATTTACTTATAAAAAATTTATCAAAGTAAAATTAAAATAATATTCACATAACAAAAAAAATAGAAAACCCGACAAAATCGAACCAATCAAAGTGATATAGTTGATTTGGCTTAATTTTGATAAAAATCAAACCAACTCGATCCATGTACATCCCTATATGCTATGATAGGGTGGATGATTTCCTTCCCTTTTAATTTGAAAACTTAAGTAGAGGCAACCACTTAAGAATATAGTTCAATTCATTTCATTATTTTGAGACGGTACTATTGTAGGAAGAAAGGAAGGGGAGTCTTGGCGTAACTGTCAAATTGTTGCCATGTGACCAGGCGGTCACGCGTTCAAGCTGTGGAAACAATTTCTTGCAGAAATGCAGGGTAAGACTGTGTACAATAGACTCTTGTGGTCCGGTCCTTTCCGGAACTAGAGGCGGATCCAGGATTTAAACTCTATGGTTCAAGTTATAAGGTTTTTAGAATGGAACCCGTTATATTTTTAAAGTTATGAGTTCATATCTACTATTTTTATAATTTTAAAGAATTTTTATACATAAATTTTTTATCCGCGTCAAAAGTTATGAGTTCAATTGAACTCATAACTACTCCCTCCGATCCATGATAAGTGGTTGTTTGGTTGTTTTCTCACAAATTAAGAAATTCATCCTTTCACATTAATTGATAATGAAATTGACCATATTAACCTTTACTATCTTTTCACATAAACTCCTAACACATATTCCAACACTGTTTAGTCCAAGAACAATGTAGGAAAAAATTTATTAATTCATTCTTGAAATCTGAAAAAATTACTTACTTTGGATCATAAAAAAACTAAAAAATCACTTTATTATGAATAAGAGAGAGTAGTACATTACATCTATCATTGTCAGGAGCAGGGGTATTCATAAAAACCCGGAAAACCAAATCAAACCGAAAACCGAACCAAACCGACCAAAAAAATGATACTTTTTAGGTTTGGTTTGGTTTTGGTTTTGAATTTTAAAAACCGATCAAATTTGGTTTGGTTTTGGTTTTAATCAAAAAATAACCGAAAAAATCCGAACCAAACCGACTATAAAAGTAGCTATTTAAATTTATTTACACCTATATATATGTAAATTTTATAAAATATTTCTAAAATTTTATGGTACATATTAGTCATTTACATTTTTAGTCTAGTTCTTTGCTATTATAATAATTTAATTCTTTGCTTTTACATTCTAGTTTGATTCGTAGTTTTCTTTTGCTAAGTACAAAAATTTATTTCGTGTTAAAATATAATCAATTTTTAATTGAGTACTTTAATTATTCATCACTATTTGATTCAATTATCATCAATATATCTTGGTATATGATAGATTTCTCGAAGAGCAATTGATTTGATAGTGTTACATTGAAAATGTAGTCACCGGAATATGCGTTTGGTAGTGTATGTCTCATATATAAGAAAAACCCGATGAATAATCGAAAAAATCGAAAAACCGACAAAAACCAAATCAATAAAAAACTGACTTAATTGGTTTGATTCCAATATTTGAAAAACCAACTTACTTGATTTGATTTCTTTTTAGGAAAAAATCGACCCAAATCGACCATGAACACCCCTAGTCAGGAGGCATAATGATAACTTAATACATCGACTGCCTTCTTTGCGGTTGGAGGTAGGGGGTATCAATGGATATTTAAAAACCGACCAAACCGACCGAATCGCACCGTACCGAACTGATTTTCAGGTTTCTTTTAATAAAATCGCAGGTTTTAATATAAATCTATAACCGTACCGATAATTAAGGTATGTTTTTTATTTTATGAAAATAAACCGAAAAAATACCGAATCGTACCCAATAAATTTAGATGTGAAAAATATATTTATATATTACGTTTAAAAATAACAAAGCAATAAATTCTTCCTTGGGCCGTGAAATTATGACAACGTTTACAAGCCAACAAGTAAACTCAAAATCTTAATTCTCAAACCTATTATGCTACTCATATTGAAATTAAATTATTTCTAACATATTCACAAGCAAGGTATTCTATCAATTATGAGTAGCAAACAACAATTTATTAAATATGTTTCGTTTTGTATGATTTTGATTTATCTTTTTGAATATTTAATCTTCTATAGACTTTATTCGTGTGTCCAGCTTGGTTCAAATCTTTTCACTCGTGTGATTTATATTTTCTTTGTCTTTACTTAATTTCTTTTACACTGCTATAGAATAATTGATGTATCTATATTCTGGCCATCTTTCATGTTTTCTTAATTCATCACCCTTTAAACAGTAAAAATGTACAGAGAGTTTTGTGAAGTCCTATAAAAGTACGCACGTTATTGCATTATACTTTTACTAGTGACTTTTCCATGACACTACAAAAATAACCAAAAATTAACTGAACCGTACCGAATAAAAACCAACATGATTGAAACGGTTTCAAAAACTCTAATTTTAATTATACATAATAGAATAATCAAAAAACTAATATAATATAAATTTTATAAAATATCAGCCCGAACCGAACCACTGACACCCCTAGCAGGAGGAAGCAGAGTTTCTTCGTTCTCCTTTAGGTCAAATTAGTTCTTACTCGTTTTTTTAGAAACAAAAAAGATATATTCGTCGAACGTGAAAAAGAAATACTACTAACAAATAAGTGAAAAATTTGGGACATAGGAAAAGTGGGCCCCCAGCTGGCACGCCAGGTGATGTAACAATGGACGACAGCTGTGCACGCTTTCTTCCCCCACCGGCAAATCAACAAAATAAAACAAACTTTTGAGACATCGGCACTTCCGCCCACCATTTTTTCTCCGGCATTTTCATATCTCTTTTCACTAACCGTTTCATCGCCGGCGATGTCACGTTTTCTATCAAATAGGGGAGAAACTCAACCACAAAAGCTGCGTTTCGATGACGACACGATTCCCGACGACGGCGAAGTGGGTGGAACTTTCAAGTTGAGGATCTCCGATAGCAACGTCACGGAAGATCAAGAGCCTTTTATGGGAGTCAAAGTCCGTAGAAAAGCATCTATTCGTAGAGATTATGTGGGTGATTATCTTGACGTGCCTTCTCGACCTTATCTCATGAAAATTCTCGAGAAGCAAGGTATTCTAAGATTCTCTTGATTTTATTTTTGGTTATTCTTTCGATTGAATACAAAGCTGTGTTATTTTTGGGGGTTTTAATTTAATCTCAATGCCTTAAGTTTGGGCTTTTATCTTTGACTTGATGTGACCTGTGCTTATGTACGGAATATCAGCCGCATATTTCTTGCTAAGACCTGTTCTTTGTTAATCTTGTACTGAATATGTGCCTGATACAGCTCGTTTACAGAGTTTAAGGAGCTGAGAAAATCCAAAAATCTGATTTACATCATCCAAAAAGTTTAAGGAGCTGCATAGGTTGAGACTTTTTTTCTCACATTGTCCTTTGTAATATAGGCCTCCTGTTAAATTATCAAACTGAAGCATGCTATGTTCTCTGCATATTTGATTTTTCTGAGTAAATTCTATTGCCAATCTTCAGTTATGCTGTTCCCATTTATTAGGAGTTGTATCATTTGAACACAGTATCTTCTAGTTCTTGCAACCTCTATTGCCTGCCTTCACATCACTCTGTTTATGTTCATCAAGTTCGAATACCTGATTTGCTTAGAATCTTGGTGGAAGTTATCTTCACTCTCAAGATAACAGGTTCTAAAGGAGATGAAAATTCAGGGCTGTTGTATATGATAACTTGGATATGTCTATGTTATCATGTGGAATTTCTTCGGAGTTGGATGATATATCTATTGGAAACTCAACAAAAACATTATGTCCAATCTACGGTTAACATTTGAACGAAACAGAACACATAAACTTTTTCATACAGGCCGCCAAACCCCATGTTTGTCCCTGTGTCAAAGAGTAGGTGAAAACTTTAATTCCAGGCCCTTCTGTAGCAAGTTATGCATGAGAGTAGTCGATAATACCCACAGTATTATGAAATCAGCTTAGCTTCTTGTGTGATGAGCTTAGCTCCTAGATAGGTAACCAATTAGACTCAGAGGGCAGCTTCAGCTACAAATTTAGCCAACCTGTGTAATTTAATGTGAGAGGATACTGCTTCTTGTGCCCCTTATCAGATTTAACTTGGTGGAATTGATTCTTGTGGATCCTCCATTTTACATATTAAAAATTCTCATTTAGGTTTATCTGTTTGCCTATTGCAGGTGACAAAAAGGTTCTATTTGCAGACAAAGTTCTGAAGTTTACAGGCTCAGGGAAGATGAAGCAGCGGATTCTCCTTGTAACTGATTTCGCCGTCTACATTGTAGACCCAGATTGTGGTGCACTTAAAAGGCGGATTGCCCTGGCAGCTGTTGAGAAGCTCTGTCTGAGTGAATTAAGTGATAATTTCTTTGCAATTATTATCCCGACTGAGTATGATCTGCTCATGGCCAGTACACGGAAGACAGAAATAGTAACAACCTTAGTAGAAGCTACCAAGAGTCAATCTGATTATGAACTTGATGTTCTCTTCTCTAATAGGTAACTTCAATGTTGCAGTGTCATTTTCTAGTTCGTATTTGAAGTCCAAATCATTCTTTTAGTTGTATCTCTTAATTAGACAAACTTTTGAGTTGCAATGTGGACAGACATCTCCAGATATTGTTATAGATGCTTAGGGCAGTGTTGCTGAAGAAGTGTGGATGATGGGGTCAAGGTTTGTATAGTTTGAGATAAAGATTGAAGACTTAGAATGCCTGCCTCAATTTTAGGACCTGCTCATATCCCAGCAAATAACTGTCCACCCTCCTATGAATGCTCTCAATAGTTTCTGGTATATCGCTTCTAGACTGCTAATATGTCAAACTATCATGATTGTAGATGCTGACCTTCCAATTTGCCCTCAATTTTTTTCTCTAAACAAGCACTTTCTGTTGTGACCATCTAAGAAACAATGTACGATGTGGACCCATTTTTTAATGTTTTAGATAGAAATATTGAGTTTCTCGAAGACGATACATGGGAAAACTGAATCATATGATGAATCTTAAATCAAAGGAGCACCTTTGTAGGTGAAGGAAAGGTTGAAATTGCTTGTTCTGGACACAGAAAAAGGAAAAGGGTGTGGGGTCGGACGGGGTTGGAGCTATTTCATATCACATGATTAGAGGTAGATTAGCATTCTATTGTCTCTAGGCATCCGGTGGGAACTTGTATACCTTTACTTGACACTGAGATGCTTTCTTGTTTGAAATTTTGGTGCTAAAAATTGTGATATTATACACATTTCAAATTTCATATGACATGATCAGTCTAGCGGGACTGCTATGTATTGTTTGTTGCTCGTGATTATTTATTTTGTCTTGAAGCACACATGGTGCTTCTTTTCCTCCACGTCTACCTTGGATATTTTTTGCCATTTCCATCCCCTTAGGTTTTCTTCCTTTAATTACTTAATACTGATATTGTTTCTAATCTTAATCTTGTAGGTTTGAGTACAATGCATCTTCTGTACTCGTTAAAGAAGTTCAATTTGAGGAAGTTGAAGGTTGGTTATGGTTTTACAACATTTTTTGTATTCTTTCTGTTTTACGACTAGTATTTCTGTTGCTGAGCGTTTTTTTCCTTCTCAATTTCAGGGGGTGTGAAAACAAGAATTTTGTGGAAATGAGCAACCCTAAGCGTTTAACGGTGTAAGAACATTAACTGCTCACTAGCATGCCTGCAAATGTGTCTTGCTATTTGACAAAGGGGAGCCGGTTATATCATTCAATGTGGAAAGGTGATTGATTTTTACTTATCAGAGAACATAAAAGTAAAAGGGACAAAGTGTATTATTTTTATTCGTATGAGCTAGTTTCATTGCTCTAGCTATGCATGCCTGTCCATTTATATAGCTTGTTGCTGTGTTGTAAATCTGTAGAAGTTTTCTCCTTTTCGTTTATTTTCTTTTTCTACTCTCCAGCTTTATTTCTTAATACTGTAAATTTTCCAATATATAAGATGACACTGTTTGGTGGCTATAGTAGTTGGAAAGCACCAAGTTATTCAGAAGTTTCTGCACCTAAGGGTAAGATTGACTTAAACCGTTTAAAACATCGAAGGAGGAAACGACCAATGTGGATTTCTTATAGTATTACAGTAACAAGACAGCCCATCTATTTATATTTATTATAATAATAATGAAGGCAAGTTGATATTATAAAAGACAAAAGGTAGAGTTCCTCTGGACATAGAAGCCTTCTTTACGGCACAGCAATGACTAATGTGGAAATGTAATGACTACATTTATACGTTTTAGCATTCTGAAGTCTGCGCAACCATGTGCATATTGATTCCATCACAAAAATCGTGCCTGTTTGGCTTGTCTCAAAATTATTTTCTGGTTATTTAAATATGTGATTATTTGCTAATTGATCTTAAAAAAGCAACTCTGCTGAAATAATAAGTACCATCTCCATTTACGAAGTACTAAATAGGATTCTGGCTAGACAGGTTAAACATATCTGCGTTATTTCACCAATAACTTTTACTTGTCAAAGGACAAAATGACGAGGAGCATGGTTTTGTTGCTCTAGTTTTTCCTGCATATACATAAATCTTGCTTTGTTGTAAATCTTTTTAAGTCTTCACCATTTTTTGCACTCCAACTATTCTTTGTAATATTGCGATTCGCCCGATCATAGGAGATTCTTTGGTTGCTGATATTCAAAAATCTTGAATAGTAACATACACTCAAGGCACATGTTATATACGGACAGAAATTGTATAAACATCGAAGATGAAATGACCGTTATGGATTTAATATAATGCAGTAACTAGGAAGCCTATTCGTAGTAAATAATGTACTGTCAACCTTCATCATCTATTGCAACTGGGGATTTCAGTACTGCAAAAATGGCCCTGCTCCAAACGTAGACCACATGCAAGTTGATGTTTAAAGAGAAAAGTAATGACCACTACAGAGATAGAGCGGAGCAGGATTTTCTCGAAGGACATCAAAATATAAAGAAGTAAATATACGAAGAAGCCAAGGAGATTTAATTAATAGTAGTAGTACATATACATTTAAAACAAATTTGAATTTTCCAGCCAAGAGGTGTCAATCAACTTCCTTGGACAACCCAGCAATTACTACTATGGAACTGTAATACAATGTACTTGAGTGTATGTGCAAATTCACTCAAGTCTGCCCTACCATGTGCAAATTCATTCCATTACAACTCAAAGGTACCTGCTGGAGTATATTTTCCTGTTTGGTTAGTATTATCCAAATTATGACTGATTGATTGATAATTGATTAAAACAATCAATGCTTTTCAAGTACAAACACTTTGGTATTAGCATAAAAATTAGTACTAATTTTCTTGTATTAACCAGACTTAATTAAGTGATTGAATCAGTTATCTTGAAATAATCCAAATCAAACAGAACTGTATACTTTCTGGAAACAAGCTTACTAGGAGAAGATCAAGTAGAGAGAAATTAACTATTTAGCATCACTATTCAATTTGGTAGCTGAAACAATATTTGGCAGAAGCTCAAGAAAGGAAATCTAAGATGGAAAAAAAACTCAAAGAATTACCAGCCATGTCTTTAAACTCGTAACAAAGAAACAATGGATGATAGACAACAGTAACTAATCTCTAAATAACAAGAAATATCAGTGTATAACAGAAGACGACCTTATCTCAGTCATCGGTGGTGTCAGGGTGGGAGTAGAACCTTCAGAGGATGGCCGAGTCCCTGTATTCACTCTTCTAACACCCTCTACCATCTTTACTACTTGTGGCATTTTTGGTCTCTGGTCTGGCATTCTGGCTACACAGGTCAAACCTATTTGTAACATCTCTACCATTTCTTCTTCTATATTAGGATACTTCAAAAGCTCCACGTCGAATACCTCTGCAGTCCACTCCTCACGAACGACAGAATGTACCCATCTGACTAAGTGGACAACCTCATTCGTACCTGTGGCGTGTATAGGTGACTTTCCAGTGAGAAGTTCAAGCAATAGGACTCCAAAGCTGTAGACATCCGAGGCTTGGGACACTTTTCTTGAGTCTGTAACTTCTGGGGGTTGATAACCTGCAGCCCGCATGACTGGGGGAACAAGTGGACTCATTATAGTTGCCAAGCCAAGATCAGAAATACAACCAAACCCATGGGAGTTGAGGAATATGTTTGAGGATTTTATGTTCCCGTGGACAAGCTTTCCACTAGACTGTCCGTGTATATGAGCAATGCCTCTAGCTGCACCAATGGCAATTCGTAGTCGGCTATCCCAGTCTAGAGGAATCCGATCAGCAGACCTCTTTGCTGCAATTGAAAAGTGCATTAGATATATACTGATAGGAATACTTGAAGGAACCAAATCTTATTGGCGATTATTTATGATAAAAATGAAATTATAAAATCTCATTCGTCTTCTTTATACTCTTCTTCAAATCTACATACTGCGTGGTGCAAGGGATTCTCAACATCTCGTAGAGAAAGAGTATGTAATGTAGAATTTGAATAAGAGTATATGACTTTCACCTAAGACACCATCCACCTAACAAAGATGAGTATGCCAAAGCAAAGTTCTCATGGCATTATTTCACTGACATAAGCAAATAGCGAAAACCTCACGATGAACATGATATTCTTCAATTTTGACAAAGTTAAAACCAAAGCTGCACTTAAATGGACCTAAAAATGGCAATTAATATTATGACATTAGGACGCTTATGCTGACCTATAAGCTATTGACAATAAAAATTATCAATGAGGACTACGACAGGAGATACTCTTTTCTTTTGATGCTATTCTCCATCCTAGCGGATTCAATGCTAACTGGTATTACACTTAAAATTAGCTTGCAAGCAGGGGAGAAATGCTGAAAAATTGCAATGTTGCACAAGACACATCATGACAAGAAATGATCTGCATTAACTTTTTGGTCCTAATAATCAATTCTCTAGGGATTGGTTCAGGAACAAAAAAAAGCAAGAGTAGTAGAAATTAGGCGGGTGATTAGCATACCATGCAGCATTAAAGATGCACTCCCTTGGCTGTAAAAATCATAGACCACGAGCTTCTCTTCCTTGGAATAATAGTATGCCCTAAGTGGAGCCACATTCTCATGCCTGATATTGCCAACAATCTCCATCTGCTGCTCGAAATCTTTTCTTCCAACACTCTCCTTTAACCTCTTAACCACAACCGTGGTAGAATCCTCTAGAGCTGCCTTATACGCAGTGCCAAATGTTCCCTTTCCAAGCACCTCCGCTGAAGCTCTCAACAGATCTTCAAGGTCAAATGCAAGATTACAACCCTCAAAGAATACAAGATTCCGTTCTCCATGTTGACTGCTGGAAGCTCCCTTCCTAGCCGATGCTTCTTTCTTGACCGATTTCTCTATGGCCCCATTTTTACCCTCTTTCTTCGAATAGCGCATAATCAGCACCGCCGCTATTACCAAGAAACCTAAAACACATCCTCCAATTATGATCCCAAGTATCGCAGGTTCACGGAGTTTTAAAGATTTCTTTTTAGGTGGGATACTTGGAGGAGGAACTGGAGGAAGTGAAGGTGATAAATTTGCAGGAGAAAGGCGGTTACCAGCAAAAGCCGAACCAGGAAACCTTCGAAGAGAATTGGGGACATTTCCAGTGAAGTCATTGTTGGACAGATCTAATAGTTGCAAACTAGGGAGATTGAGATCAGGAATATTGCCAGAGAGTGAATTATTAGCAAGAACAAGAGCAGTCAAATGAGTCAAGTTTGAAACTGAAGAAGGTATACTCCCACTAAAATCATTATACGACAAATCCAAAACCGAAAGGTTTTTCCAAGCAGAAAAAACAGCAGGCAATGAACCATTAAAATTATTGGCCTGAAGATACATAGAAGTCAAATTTCCCAGGTTTGCAAAATCAGAAGGGAAAGGGCCACTAAGACTATTAGACCTTAAACTCAAGATCTGAAGAGCAGATAAGCGGCTTAGAGTGTTAACAGGAATCGAGCCGCGGAATCCAACTCCAGGTAATCTAACTGCTATAATTCTTGAATTATCATGATTACAAGTGACTCCAGTCCAGGAATTGCAAGCAGAAGTTTGCACATCCCAATTCAGATAGCGAGAGTGGTTAATATTATCAAGGAAATCAAGAAGCGCTTCTTTGTCTTCAAATGGTTCACTGCTTGCTAACCAGAACAGAGTTGAGCAGAAAAAAACTGACAAAAAATGCAACTTTGTGCCCATCTTTTTCCTCCTCTAAGCTAAATTACAAAAGCATCAACTACTAGTAACGGCCCCCCTTCATTTCTCAACAAGAATCTGAAGATATAGAAGAAACGGAATCAGAGTTAGAAACGGCATGATGTTCATTATTCATTATAAATAATTACCCTTAAAAATCAGAAAACCGTTTTTAGCCATAAATATACAATTTATAAGGTAACTAATGTTACGTAGACACTCAAAATACTTGTTTTTTGGTCAACCAAAGCAAACCAAGGGAGAACAGCAAAAAAAAAAAAAAAAAAAAAGGCACAATTTCTTCCTACATTTACTGACTAATCATTCTTCTTCAACTTTTTTTCTCTGAGTCTTCTATTTGGGCTGCCAGAAAATGAGAAAAAGAAAAAGGAACTAACAGGCATTTCCAAGTATATACACATAAAAAGGGTTGAACTTAGTGTTTCTTGATCTTAAAGCAAAGAATGCAAAATTCGAACTGTCGGTAGTAACAAAAGAACATTGGAATGAACCTGAATATCAATACCCATGTTGCCAAATAGCATCACACGGAGATTAATTCCTTCTCAGATAAATTTCCCCACAAAATTCATAGCAGTTATCAAATTTAGCTTTAGTGGGGAAAAAAATCAAACAGCTGGAAGAGTACACGAAAAGGAAGGAGTAGATGAAGAGTACAGTAGAGGAAAATGATGGAAGTAAATGGTGCAATTAGTAGCTTTGGGCAGAGGAGGAGAAAATGATTAAATGAGGACTGAGGAGGGGGGGAGGGGGGAGTGGGTGAAGGGGGTAGGAGACGGAACAATAAATGATTGAGAGCAGTTTGAAGAAGAAAGCAATAAGCAAGCAACCAACAAATAAAGAATTTGGTTTAGCAAAGAAGGCGAAAAGAGTGGGAAATGCACGTGCAGACAAAAGCGGAACTACTATATGAACAAGTTTATTAACACACAAATAACTACTCATTTTAACAATTCTTGGATTTACTATATGTAATGGTGATAGTCTAGAAAAAGGATTAATGGGGGCTAAAGAAGAGGGGAAGTGGGGGAGGTGCACGTGGTGCCAGTGGGGCAGGGAACACCAGAACAGCATTATCCACCATTTCCGCCATTTTTAAGCTGCTCGCTCAATAAAGAAACACACTTTACAAATGAGAAAATTAAAGGAACATTACCACTCTTTAATCACGTCTCCCATGTTAGTAAAATCTAATTGGGTGGAGCTTTATTTGGTGAAGAGAGTGGAATACTGCACTTTCACATGAATCACAACTTACTCTTAGGTGATTTCTTGGTTCTCATAAGACATTTCATTTTCTTTGTGACAAACATAACTTATGTAAAAAATAAATATTACTACTTAATTGGCAAATGGTTTAGTGGTCCTGTTTAATTTATAAAAGAATAAAAATATAAGTGTACAAGTTTTCCGATTGCAGACAATCTTTGCATAGGGAGTTTCTTAGACGTGGTATATTCACTATTCTAGTGCCTGCTCGCGGTACTGTTCTCGCACCAGCGCATTTGAGTTGTATTTAGCTCTCGGTTTCTTAGCTTGTAGTCCTTCGTTCCCGTTACTTGTTCTTAGTGGTAGTGTTTACGTAATAGCTTTTGCTTATAGTGGCGGTAGTGTACGATGTTAGAGTAAGGTCATGTCCTCGGGTGGTTCTGGGGGGGGGGGGGGGGGGGGGGGGTTTTTTTT
>ML275807.1:136148-193047 GCA_005239495.1 Nicotiana undulata
GGGGGGGGAAGGGAGGGTAAGAAAGTCTCTAGGCTGAGAGTTGGGTCTTGGAATATTGGGACGTTGACGGGGAAGTTTATAGAGTTAGTTAAGATTCTTCAGAAGAGGAAGATCAACATAGCGTGTGTTCGGGAGACTAGATGGAAGGGTACTAGGGAACGAGATGTAGACGAGTTTAAACTATGGTACTCAGGAAGCGCTGATGGTAAGAATGGGGAAGGTATTTTAGTTGACAGGGACCTCAGGGAGCTCGTGGTCGAGATTAGGAGGGTAAATGATAGGTTGATGAGTATTAAGCTTGTAGTTGGTAGGTTTAGTGTAAACGTGACCAGTGATACGTTCCTCAGGTAGGTTTGGACCAGGAGGTCAAGAAGCGATTCTGGGAGGATTTGGACGAGATGGTGCGTAGTATCCCGCACATGGAGAAGTTGTTCATTGGCGAAGATTTCAATGGCCATATTGGCTAGTGCTAGCGGTTATGATGATGTGCATGACGTGTTCGATTTTGGGGATAAGAATGAGGGAGGTAATTCACTATTGGATTTTGCTAGAGATTTTGATTTGGTTATAGCTAACTCGAGTTTTCCGAAGAGGGAAGAGAATCTGATCACTTTCCCGAATTAATGGGCAAGACTTAGATTGATTATCTTCTCTGCAGGAAATGTGATAAAGGTTTGTGCACAGATTGCAAGGCCATCCCAAGTAAGCACCTCACGACCCTGCATAGGCTCCTAGTTATGGACCTGGAGATCAAGAGGAGCAGGAAGAAGAGGGCGGTGTGCAGACAACCTAAGATCAAGTGGGGTAACTTGACCAAGGACAAAGCTTAGGAGTTAGGGGAAAATGAGTGCCTGTATGAGTAGGGGGACACGTCTAATATGTGGTTCACGACTGCGAATTGCATTAGGGTAGCTGCTAGGGAGGTCTTAGGGTTCACGAAGGGCTCTCTTGGGGTCATAAAGGGGACTGGTAGTGGAATGGAGAGGTCCAAGGTAAAGTGAAAACTAAGAAAACTGTTTATATGAAGCTAGTAGAGAGTACAAACGAGGAGGAAAAAAGGACTTATCGGGAGTGTTACAGAAAGGCAAAGAAAGAGGCAAAATTAGAAGTTACAACGACTAAAAATGCGGCATTTGCTCGTTTGTACGAGGAGCTCGGGGGAAAATGCGGGGACAAGAAGTTGTATTGGTTGGCCAAGGTGAGGGAGAGGAAGGCCCGTGACTCAGACCAAGTCAAGTGCATCAAGGACGAGGATGACAAAGTATTGATGGATGAGGCACTTATTAGGAAAAGATGGCAGCCATACTTTCATAAAATGTTGAACGAGGAGGGGGATAAAAGCATTGTGTTGGGTAAGTTGGAGCACTCCGAGAGTCAGCGGTATTTTGGGTACTGTAGGCAGATTACGGTAGAGGAGGTGGAAGGGGAGATGCGTAAGATGTGCAGCGGCAGAGTGACGGGGCCAGACGAAATCCCGATTAAATTCTGGAAGAGCGCGGGCGAGCAAGTTTGGAGTGGTTCACTAGGATGTTTAATATTATTTTTAAGACGAAAAAGATTCCCAAAGAATGGAGGTGGAGTACAATGGTTACACTTTACAAGAATAAAGGTGATATCCAAAACTGCAACAATTATAAGGGTATCAAGCTGTTGAGTCACACTATGAAGGTTTTGGAGAGGGTGGTGGAGGCCAGGGTGAGGTGGTGCGTGTCTATTTCCGAGCATCAGTCTGGATTCATGCCGGTACATTCGACTACGTAAGTGATTCATCTGGTTAGGAGATTAGTGGAGCAGTACAAGGAGAGGAAAAAGGACTTGCATATGGTGTTTGTTGACCTTGAGAAAGCGTACCATAAAGTCTCGAGGGAGTTCCTGTGGAGGTGTTTGGAGGCTAGTGGCATTCCAGTAGCGTACATTAGGGTGATTAAGCATATATATGATGATGCTAAGACTCGGGTGAGGACCATGGGTGGTAACTCGGAGCATTTCCCTGTGGTGATGGGGTTGCACCAGGGATCGGCTCTTAGCCCATTTTTATTTGCCTTAGCGATGGATGTATTGTCACAATACATCCAAGGGGAGGTGCCTTGGTGCATGCTATTTGCCGATGATATAGTGTTGATTGACGAGACGTGAAACAAAGTTAACACGAGGTTGGAGGTTTGGAGACAAACCTTGGAGTCTAAAGGTTTCAAATTGAGTAGAACCAAAACAGAATACTTAGAGTGCAAATTCTATGACGGAACCCATGAAGTTGACGTAGAGGTAAAGCTTGATGCTCAAGTTATCCCCAAGAGAGAGAGTTTTAAGTATCTCAGGTCTGTTATCCAAGGTAACGGGGAGATTGACGAAGATATCGCACATCGCATCGGAGCAGAATGGATGAAATGGAGGCTCGCTTCCGATGTTTTATATGGAAGAACGTGCCACCAAGACTTAAGGGTAAGTTATAGAGTGGTGGTTCGACCGACTATGCTGTATGGGCTGAGTGTTGGCCAGTCAAGAACTCCCTCGTGCAAAAGATGAAAGTAGTAGAGATGAGGATGTTGAGATGGATGTGTGGGTGTACCAGGAGAGATAATATTGAGAATGAAGTTATCCGAGACAGAGTGGGAGTAACCTCCGTGGAGGACAAGATGCGGGAGTCGAGACTGAGATGGTTCGGACACGTTAAGAGAAGAAGCATTGATGCTCCTGTTAAGAGGTGTGAGAGGTTGGCTATGACGAGTTTGAGAAGAGGTCTAGGTAGGCCTAAAAAGTACTGGGAAGAGGTGATTAGACAGGACATGGCGCTGCTTCAACTTACTGAGGACATGACCCTTGATAGGAGGGTGTGGAGGTCGAGGATTAAGGTAGAAGGTTAGAGGGTAGTTTTTAGTTGCTCACCGATAGTCTTAGTAGAACACACATCCCTCCATATTCTTAGATTTTTATTACGCTATGTGATTTTGTTCGCCTCAGGTATTGTATTCCTTGTTGCTATTATTTGGTTCTACTTATCCTTTATATCTCCCTTTTTCTTTTTTCTTCTCACTTTCTTCCTTTCTTGCTTTCCACTTCTTCTTATTACCCTTACTGAGCCGAGGGTTTATTGGAAATAGCCTCTCTACCTGTTAGGTAGGGGTAAAGTCTACGTATACACTACCCTCCCCAGACTCCACCTTGATAGGAACATACTGAGTTTGTTGTTGTTGTTGTTGTTGTTGTTGTATTAGCTAACGTTAGTACTCCCTCCTTTCCAATTTATATGTACATGTGGAATGGGCACGAGGTTTAAGAATAAATGAATACTTTTGAAATTTTTGGTCCTAATCAAGTCAAAAGGGGGTCCAAAGTGTTGTAAAAGCTTCTCATTAAGAATAGAATTGGAAGTTTTCCAAATTTAGAAGTGGGTCATTCTTTTGGAACGGACATAAAAAAAATATGTTCACATAATATGGAATAGAGGGAGTAAACATTAGAGAAATGTATATTTTTAATCACTCTAAAAAATAATAGCCAACATAATGTATATAATATACATATTTTATATATATTTTAACTAGTGAATGCAATTAGGCAATATATATTAGGCGGTTTGGTCGTGTGAGGAGGAGGAGCACAGACGCTCCGATGAGAAGTGGGAGATTGACATTAGAGGGCTTACAGAGAGGTAGAGGTAAGCCAAAAAAGAGGTGGGGAGAGGTGATTAGGGAAGACATACATGGCGCAGCTTCAGTTGACCGATGACATGACCCTTGATAGGAAGGTATATATGGAGATCGAGGATTAGGATAGTAGAGTAGGTAGTCTAGAGTGTTCATAATACTAGTATTGGCATACAGTCCCTCTTTTTGTTGGTAGTAGGTTTTTATAACTAACCGTTGTTTTCTTTCATTGTTGATCACCTTACTATCATGTTGTCTTTATTATGCTTTTATATGGCTTTTAGTGCTGTCCCTTCTTGTCTATATTTTCATTAATGTGGTGCTTATTCTTTCCTAAGCCAAGCAGTGGCGGAACCACCCTATAGGAAGGGGTGTCAAATGACACCCCTTGCAGGAAATATACTGTGTAGCTAGGTAAAAAAATAAATTATATGTATATATACTATGTATTGATTCCCTTTAATTTCCTGGTATGTTTACTTTTATATATTTTCACACCCCTTAACGAAAATTCTGGCTCCGCCACTGGAGCCAAGGGTCTATTGGAAACAACATCTCTATCTTCACAAAGTAGGGGTAAGCTCTGCGTACACACTATCCTTCCTAAACCTCATAGTGTGGGATAATATTGTGTATACTATTGTTGTTATTGCGAATGCAATTAATTTAGGCCGACCGATCAATTTTGTATTCTACCCAAAAATTTACGAATCATCTTTACTAAATTGATATGTAGGTCCCCCCCCCCAAAAAAAAAAGAGAGAGTGTAACTACATCCTGTTACATGTTAATTAACAAACAGTTCATACATAGTTGAAATGCATGGTTCGAACACCACTACTATATTAGAACAGTAGCAACTCTTTTGTTAATTTTCTACTATTTTATTAATACAACAATTTAAGTGCATTTTTAGTTCTTCCCTAAATTAGTTTAAAGTGCACTAACACTAAGCAGGCACTTAACAAGTATGTTAACACGACACCTCATTTTCTGCATATTCGTTGGCCTAACTTTGACAATCGCGCATGTCCCACAAACAATATGTAACTTACATGTATACAGGATGGTGGAGAATATGAAAATAAATAATTGACTTTTAGTTTTTAATTCCCACGCTTCCTTTCCCTTTGTCTTTTATGACGGAAATAAAGCTTTAAGGATACATTTTTCAGTTTATTTTAATTTTACGGCTTTCTGCTGGTTGCCACTTATTAAAAGAAAGGTTTGATGATATAATTTTGATAATTGCTTCCCATGCAAAAACAAATACTATGTCAATCATTAATGTCTGAAAATGAAATACTAGCATAGTATCGGCTGTAGCAAGCAAATAAGGTAGGAATTATATTTACAAGTTAATACATTATTTTTCCCGGGACACATATTATGTCATGGGTTTCTTTTCAGCCATGCTCCATGACCTCTTGGGCGCGCTCCGTGGTGTCCTGGCAAGCCTCACAACGCCTACCGCCACGAACTGCCCGATGATCTTGGTTGCGCCAAGTGACAAGCACGTAGGTACTTCTGTCGCCTCACCGATATCCCTCGCCAACGCCTAGCCGCAGACATATGCCAACAGCGGCGCGCGCGCAGATCGTGATGCCAATGACAAGATTGCTGACAACGGACCTGTTTCTACCATGTAGAAAACTAAGTCCTTTTCATTGTAAATATAGAGTAGTTTTATTCCATGTACTTCCATTATGTTTTTCTAGCTTAGTTAGGTCAAGTATTGTGCCTTTGGTTTATTTTTTTTAAAGCACTATTAGGGGATCAAGCAATCAAACTTTCTAGCAAGCAAACAATTCTCTGTACTGGTGTCTCTCCCCCTCGACACCGTGTTGTCTTTCTGTAATAGCTTTCATTAATGCAATCAGGTTTTCTTTCAATTCTCATTTATGTCTCTCAATTGCTCTTGACATTGTGTTTCCCGTACGGTACTGACAATCTCGTCTAGTGTACGGAGGGGACCTCAGTTGGCAGACAACAACTGCACTGACATCAGTTTCTTAGCCTTAAGTCGCCCTTCCAAGGAATCTCAGGAAGGCGCCGCGTAACAGTTGGTATCAGAGCCTATGCTCGACATCGAACGAGGGAACACATTGTCATTACCACCATTTCTGACCATGGTGAATCATGGGGACTACATTGCGACCCTTGAAGAGACTGTTGAAGTATTACGACCCATCGTGGATACGGTGCCTGAACTAAGAACCAACCTAGTGCAAAGGTCGGACCACCTGGACCGCAGAATGCCCCAGACCGAAGTTGACATAGAAAACATCAGTCGCGACTCTGAAGGAGACCGGTAAACGGTATCCACAGAGGCAACCAAAATTTTTGGTAAATTCGAGTGCCTCCAACATGAGCGTGCCGAGGATTTAGCCTACAGGGCACAAGAGGCAGCCATGCAACAAACTATTGACAACTTGATAGGACAACTCAATGTTGCCAATGCTGCTTTACAAGGCCTGCTTCGAGAAGGTGGAAACCAAACTGGGGTGTTGTGAACCTCACCCCCGTGGCAGAAAAACTAAAAATTCCTAAGGCAAATCAACACCATGCCCGTACCGTATTGAAACATGCTACTGATGATGGGAAACGGTCCAAGCCCTGCATTATCCCGTGCATGCCCATGAAGATAATCGCTGAGAACATCTCGGCCTTGCAATTGAAGAAGGGAGTCAAAAGACATGAACCTACGTTCCTGGATACCCTATGCATTGAAGATATAGAACGCTCATCGGGTCATATTCCTATACACGTGAAGGAACTATTACTGGAGTTTGAAGACGTCATGCCAAAGGACATGCCAAAGCGACTCTTGCCTAGGCGTACTGTGGACCATGAGATTGAGTTAGTGCCGCGTGCGAAACCACCCGCCCAGGTGCCTTATAGAATGTCACAACCCGAACTCACCGAGCTTCGGAGAAGTTGAGGAAAATGCTAGACACAGGGATCACTGTGCCTTCCAAGTCCCCATACGGGTCCCCTGTGTTATTCCAAAAGAAACATGATGGTATTCTACGACTCTGTGTGGATTATCAAGCTCTAAACAAAATCATCGTGAAGAACAAGTACCCTATTCCGCTCACGGAAGACTTGTTCGATAGATTAGGTGGTGCGACCGTGTTCACGAAAATAGACCTGAAGACAGGGTATTGGCAAGTTCAGATTGTAAAGGGTGATGAACACAAGACGACCTGTGTGACAAGATATGGGTCGTTCGACTTCCTGGTTATTCCGTTCAGCTTGACTAGCGCTCCAACCACATTTTGCACCCTGATGAACCAAGTCGTCTGAGAGTACATTAGTGAATTCGTGGTGGTCTACTTGGATGACATAGTGGTATATAGCCAAACACTGGAAGAACACCTTTAGCACTTGCGGAAGGTTGTCCTAGCCCGATTGCGGAAGCATGAAATGCGAAGCTATCCAAGTGCTCCTTTGCTGAAAAATTGATTGACTTCCTCGAACATGTCATTGAGGAAGGGAGGATCAAGACAGACCAATAAAATATTCAGGCTATCACAGATTGTCCGCCGCCCAAGGATATCCACACCTTGAGGGTGTTCCTTGATCTATGCAACTTCTATCGGCGATTTGTGAAAAATTACTCCCTCATTGCAGTGCCATTAACAGAACTCCTCAAAAAGGTCACACCTTGGGATTGGGGACCCAGGCGAGCGGAGGGCTTCGACGCATTAAAGGTGGCTATGTCTAGTAGCCCCGTCTTGGCCCTCCCTGATTTGGCCAAGCCATTCAAGGTACAAACAGATGCTTCCGGCTATGCTCTTGGCGGAGTCTTACTACAAGAAGGGCATCCTGTAGCGTACGAGAGCCAGAAGCTGAAGGATGCAGAGCGGCGCTATGCTTCCCACGAGAAAGAATTATTGGCTGTCGTTCATTGCTTACGCCTTTGGAGGCACTATCTGTAGGGAACCCCGTTTATGGTCAAGACAGACAACATAGTTGTTAGCCATTTCATGACCTAGACGAAGTTGAATGGCCGTCAAGCCCGGTGGCAGGAACTCCTAGCGGAATTTCACTTCAACCTGGAGTACTAAAGTGGGAAGACTAATCATGTTGCTGATTTTCTCAGTCGGAGAGCTGACCTAGCATCAGTGTGCCTACTCACCACCCTAAGGGGGAGCGAAGTAGCCACCACCATAAAAGACCAAATACAGGATCTACTCATCAAGGATCCTGCTGCACAGTATTTGGTTGATCTGGTAGGGCAGGGCAAAACTCGCCAGTTCCATATGGAAGATGGTCTCCTGAAAGTGAAAGGGAACCGACTTCATGTTCCTAAAGGAGGAGATTTGCGAAGGACTCTTCTGGCGGAATCTCATGATACTTCGTGGGCCGTCCATCCCTATGAAGAACGCACCATGGATTACTTCGATATGCATATTATTGGCCTAAAATGGTTGATGACGTTGCTTAGTATGTGAGGACTTGTCTAGTATGCCAGAAGGACAAGTTAGACCGATTGACACAAGCGAGACTCTTGGAACCACTAGCTGTCCCAAAGAGACCTTGGGAAAACATTTCCCTGGATTTCGTCACCGGATTGCCCAAGGTCGGAGGTCTTACAACTATCTTGGTTGTGGTGGATCGGTTTTCCAAGTATGCTACCTTTATAGCAGCCCCACAATATACATCAGCAGAAGATACAACTCGACTCTTCTTCTCTCATGTCGTCAAATATTGGGGCCTTCCCAAAGACATCATTAGTGATCACGACTTACGTTTCACTAGCAACTTTTAGACCCAACTATTTAAGTGCCTCGGGTCAAAATCGAGTCACAACGCAAGTTTTCATCCGCAATCTGATGGCAGACGGAGCGGTTCAATGGTATGTTGGAGGAATATCTCCGCCACTTTGTAACCGGATCGCAGAAGAATTGGGTGAAGCTTCTGGATGCTGCTCAAATGTATTTCAATTCACAAAAGATCTCTAGTACAAACAAAAGCGCTTTTGAAATTGTTACCGGACAACAACTGCTACTCCTACACACCGTGAATGCACCAAACATGTCAAAATCTCCTCGAGTCGCTAGCTTCTCAAAAGAATGGAAGCAAAATTTGGAGATAGTGCAAAGCTATCTTGTCAAAGCCCAAAAGCGAATGAAGAGGAATGCTGAACAAAATCGTCGCTTTTTTGAATACCAAGTAGGAGACAAAGTGATGGTAAAAATCCCAAAGTGGTACTTGTTTGTAGGGGTCCATGACCCTCGCCTATTGCAAAAATACATTGGATCCTTGTCCATTGAAAGGCGCATTGGGAAAGATGCATACCGTGTGGATACCCCAGCTTGATGGAAAATCCATCTCGTCTTCCATGTCAGCCTTATGAAACCTTTTTGGGAAGACACAGAGGATCCTTCACGGAGCCAACTCACAATACCTAGTATTTGAGGCCCCAATTCAACCGGGAAAAGGCGTGCTGAAGCTATTCTTGATGATCAGGTGATTCACGCCTAAGGATCACCAAGAGTTCTTGGTGAAATGGCAACATTGTGATGCAGAGGAGAATACTTGGGAGAGGGGAACAAACTTCAAAGCATACAAGAGCCTAATTGATGATTATCTTGCAAGTAAGGCGCCGGGGACGTCGCCAACTCAGGTGGGGGAGAATGTCATAGGCGACTTTCCAGCCATGCCCCATGACCTCTTGGGCCCGCCCCGTGGCGTCCTGACAAGCCTCACAACGCCTAGCGCCACAGACGGCCTCGTGGTCTTGGCTGCGCCAAGTGACAAGTGCGCAGGTGCCTCTATCGCCCCACCGATATCCCTCGCCAGCGCCCAGCCGCAGGCAGATGCCAACAACGCGGCGTGCGCAGGTCGTGATGCCAAAGACAAGGTTGCTGACAACGGACCTGTTTCTACCATGTAGAAAACTAAGTCATTTTTATTGTAAATATATAGTAGTTTTATTCCATGTACTTCAATTATGTTTCTCTAGCTTAGTTAGATCAAGTCTTGTAACTTTGTTTTATTTTTTTTAAGCATTATTAGGGGATCAAGCAATCAAACTTTCTAGCAAGCAAACAATTCTTTGTACTGGTGTCTCTCCCCCTCGACACCGTGTTGCCTTTCTGTAACAACTTTCATTAATGCAATCAAGTTTTCTTTCAATTCTCATTTCTGTTCTCTCAATTGCTCTTGACTTTCCCGTGCGCCACTGAAAATCTCGTCTAGCGTACGGAGGAGACCTCAGTTCCGTAGACCTCAGTTGGCAGACAACAATTGTACTGATATTAATTTCTTAGCCTTAAGTCGCCCAAGGAACCAGGAAGGCGCCGCATAACCATTCTAAGTGTAAAAACACTTACATGTTACGTTGTTGGCTTATAATAATCTCACTGACTCAATTGTCAAAAGACACAGAGAGTTTGCACAGAGATTATTTTATGTTGCCAAAAATAGGTGAAAAGAAATTCCAGAAACTCTTTTGAAACATCAGGACGAAGAGTTTTTCCTCATAAAATTACTGTAAATGTGTGTTTTTCTGCTTTTACAAAAATTTAAAAACTTTTCTCTAATATATTTGCTTGAAACTTTTCCAATATTGAATTGTTTTTGGGGAAAAAATCTAATATTCTAGAAACAAATAGTCAAATATCATTGTTACGTAGCCCATGTTACCTACTAAAGCATATGTAGCCGACCATGACGACTGGAATGGAAGCCATAGATAATTATGATTAAGCTGATCAATATATATATACACGTGACCACTTCTATTGTTTTGATAGGGAATGGAACCTTGAAGTAACGGTAAAATTATTTACGTGTAATTATATGTTACGAGTTTGAATTGTGAAGTCAATTACTTATACTTGCATTAAGGTAGCAACGTATATCACATTTCATTGGGGTACGATCTTTTTTTCGGACCCTGTGCGAATGTAAAATCGTGCACCGGACTGTCCTTCCGTTGCTTCCATACATTATATATAAATTCCATATTTACTGTTAGGAAAAGTAATACTAATACATAAGTGTATATATATAGCTAGTACGACAGATTTAAAATTCTAAATTTGCTCCTTAGAGAGAGGAAAACCTTGCATGCATGAGTACTGTCACAAAATCCCACTGGCTGCCTATTGTTTAATTATTTAATCAACCATGTCAGAACTTATCATTTTCGTTTGTCACCTTAGGCTTTTTCTATGGTGAATCATAACTGATGAAATTAGTGCTATATATATATATATATATATATATATATGGTGGTCGATTAGACATTAAATGCATGTTACAGCTAATTGACGAAGGACAATATTTAGTTTATTGTTCTTCACATTCATTGCCTTAATTAACTATCTGTGCTTCTTGATTGATTGTGGTTCCAGCTACGCCAGTCTGTTCAATTATTAAGGGTTTGTTTTAATACTCAATATACATGACGATCAAAGTTTTGAAAAAAAAAATGGATCAAAATTTAAGATGATAGTTACAATGCCGTGTGTTAAAAGAACTTAGCTTAAACTAAATTAAGTGTCCAATTAGTATAATTTTTCATTCGATTTAGGGTGTGTTTGGTATAAAGGAAAATATTTTCCAAGAAAATATTTTCTTGGAAAACAAGTAGTAATTTTATTCATTTTTTGGTGTTTGGTACGCAAATCAAGGAAAATATTTTCTCAAGAGTATTCACAAATAATTTTGATACAATAAACATGAAGCCATAAACTTTCGAACCAATAACTTTCCGAATTCACAAGTAAAACTGATAATATATTTTAAAAAATATTTTTTTCCCGGGAAACAGAGAAAAAACAAAAATGTAAAAATTACAAAAAAAGTAAAAAAAAAAAAAATTCTTGTGCGGGAGTGGGGGCAGGGGGGGATGCAGAAAAAAAAAGCAGAAATTTTAAAGGTAAAAAAAAGTAAAAATAAATATTTTTTTGCGGGGTGGGTGTGGGCGCGGTTGGTAAGGGTAAGGAATAGGGTGAGGAAGGTTGAGAAGGAGTTTTGGAAAATGTTTTCCCTTCTCTTGATAGGGAAAATATTTTTCTCCAATTGGAGGAAAATGAGTTGTTGAAAAAAATATTTTCCAAAACTTTTAACCCAACCAAACATGAAAAAATTGAAAAATATTTTTCTTCGTACCAAACACACCCTTAGTCATAAATCTGCATCCATTCTTCATAATCTACTTCTAGAGCTAAACCTCTTATTCTCTCCTGCACCTCTCCTCACATTCTTTGGAAATAAAGAGAAGAAACCTTTCTATTACTTTAGATGAGAAAACAAAAAGGGAGAGAGAGTAAGGTGAACCGAGATTCTTAGGCCTCATTTGATTTTTAAGATTAAAATGTCTGGATCTGAATATATATTTGAATATCAAGATTAAATTATGTATTAAGATTAAAATATCTAAATTTGAATACACATCTGAATATTAAGATGTACTGTTATATGATTTGAATACTAAATGATTAACATTGTTTGTTTTTTAAACATCTGAATATATATAATTTATCTTTATTTAAAAATTAATAAACATAAATTCAAATAAAATATTAATTAATCTTTTATATATATATATATATATATATATATAAAAGATTAATTAATATTTTATTTGTATTTATGTTTATTAATTTTTAAATAAAGATAAATTATATATATTCAGATGTTTAAAAAACAAACAATGTTAATCATTTAGTATTCAAATCATATAACAGTACATCTTAATATTCAGATGTGTATTCAAATTTAGATATTTTAATCTTAATACATAATTTAATCTTGATATTCAAATATATATTCAGATCCAGACATTTTAATCTTAAAAATCAAATGAGGCCTAAGAATCTCGGTTCACCTTACTCTCTCTCCCTTTTTGTTTTCTCATCTAAAGTAATAGAAAGGTTTCTTCTCTTTATTTCCAAAGAATGTGAGGAGAGGTGCAGGAGAGAATAAGAGGTTTAGCTCTAGAAGTAGATTATGAAGAATGGATGCAGATTTATGACTAAGGGTGTGTTTGGTACGAAGAAAAATATTTTTCAATTTTTTCATGTTTGGTTGGGTTAAAAGTTTTGGAAAATATTTTTTTCAACAACTCATTTTCCTCCAATTGGAGAAAAATATTTTCCCTATCAAGAGAAGGGAAAACANTACACACATACACACACACTAGATGCGGTGATTGGTGGTGATTTTGGTTGATGGTGGTGATTGTAGGTAGTAGCTAGTGGTGATTGATAGCGATAACGATTATGATTGAGGATGGTGGTGATAGTTAATAATGGTGTGTGGTGGTAGTGGTAATAGTTGTGATTGAGGAAGCTGAGATGGTGGGTGATTGTAGTGGTGATGATTATAGTTGAGGATGGTGGTGGTGGTGGTGGTTGTTGATACTGGTAGGCGGTGGCGAGAGTTAGTAATGAATGTGAATGATAGCATCTTAACGAAATTAAGTCTTTGTTATAGATCTTATTAGTCATACAGACCCATTAAGTGGTTGTGAAGTAAAAGAACAAACACACTTAATGACTAAGATTCAGACTTTAAAAACAAAAGCACTTGATGTCTGAATCGAATAATTAGACAAAGGAAGCCTAGTTACTACTCCATACTAACCTATAAATAAAAGTTGCTTTATCTTACCAGCAAATCAGAGTGGCGCAGCGGAAGCGTGGTGGGCCCATAACCCACAGGTCCCAGGATCGAAACCCGGCTCTGATATGAGTTGGCTTCCAGCGTTGCATATTTTGCGTGAAATTTCTCTGTCATTTACACCGTCACTTCGCTCTGTCCGAAAAATGCACTGTACGGGCGTGCACGTGATCCAAAAATTTGAGACAAATACGAGAAAAGAAAAGGAGATACTACTCCATAATATATTTTTTTCCGGGGAAAAAAAAAAACTTATGAAAATAGATGAGATAATAAAACGAGAAGGAGAAGATAAATAAAAAGATAATGAAAACTCAGGAAGTCCAAGAAATCGTTACGAACTAAACCCTAGACTCATCCAGCCATTAGACCACAAAATATCGCGATAAATCAAGCAGATCCCTCTTCTCTGCAACTGTCGTCAAAACCGTTATAATTCGTCTCTTCACTTCAACATGTGAGTTTTTTTCTTTCTTATTTCTCGTCTCCTTTCTCTTCATATCTATTCCCTCCCTTTCGATTTCTGTTTCGTTATTCAAAAATGGTGCAAATCAACACGGTAGACTCTCGAAGAATTTCATTTCCATGGAATTCTCAGCTGGATACAAAAATTATGGAGTTCAATCTTGTCAATTCATTTTCTATGGTGACTGCAACTAATAATTTCATCTTTCAATTGGAAATTGAACTTTCGGATGAAGTTCTTATGGTGATTATTTAAGCAATTACTTTACTGATTTATGGTGTATTAGTTCTTCTTAATTTAACTGAATTGCTATTGCTTGTTTAGGTCTGTATAGCCTCACTCCACTGTGAAGCGCCTCCATAACTAGTAAGTCACTGGAGCTATGGTTTTCATGCCTTTGTTATTTCAATTTATGTTAGTATGTGAAATGTTAATTTAGTTTATTCAGATCTTACTGTCGGGTTATTTTAGTGAGAGCTTGGAGTAAACTACTCCAGATAATCCATAAATGTTAATTTAGTTTGCACTAAGCTACCGCTATACCCGGAGTCCGGTGAAAGGGCCGGACCACAAAGGCTTATTGTATGCAGTCTTACCCTGCATTTCTGCAAGAGGTTCTCCCTAAATAAAAGTAAAAAAAATATATTAGTTAGTTGGTTTAAAGCACAATTACCACGATTCGTTCACTAATTACAGAATTCAAGCGGCTTTCTTGCTTCTTGAAAGTAATGCAGTAGTACACAGAATTTAACCATCGGAAGTATTCCTTTTTGTTACAATGTTGTACCTGATATAAAGTAGAATTAAAAGGGTTGGGAGCTCTAGAGAAAAAAAGAAAAAAAAAAACTAAAGCGTTATATAGGTCTTACGTCTTTTTTGCCTGACTTGGAAAAGGAATGTAGCATGATTACGAATGGCAGATAAACTCGGTAATAAGAATCATTAGTAGTATGATGAAATTGGAAAAAAGGGGAGTATGTAGTCTTCAAAAATTTTGGGTTTTATTTCGTTGTTCGTTTAATTTGTCACTAGGTGGTAACAAACCATTTACTCTAGATTGCTTTTTGAATATTTGTGTCGCTTGCGTTAAACTTTCAGTTCTACAAAGCATAGGTGCACTAGTCTTTTTGAAAGCTTAGTAGTTACGCGGCCTATCACGTTCCCAATTGATCGTGCAAGTCTATACAATAATATTTAATGGTAGTTTTATTACGCTTAAATTTCTTTAACTTAAGAAATATTTGTCATTTATTAAAAAGAAATCGTAAGAAATTGTTTTCCTTTTTAAGTAGAGTTTCTTAAATTTAATGTATGATAAATGTTGTACATTTGATGGTAAGAGCTATAGGAGCCCTACTTAAGGCTTCTACAGTATAGTAAAAATATATGATATTCGAGAAGAACGGGGAATCAAGGGAAGGAGAAGCTGTTGTGAATGAATCCGGTCTTGGGAGTAAAGGCGTGCCTTAAGGCAGCGAGGGACGAAAGGATAGAGTGATTCTTTGTATGCGCGAGCTGAAATACGGGTAGTTTCATTAGAGCCATTTTCTCACTTAGTTACCAACTTCCAATTCAAGTGCCACCGAGTAAATGGTAGCTTCAGATGAGATAAACCCCTGAGTCCAACGACGGATCGTAAAGTAATGGTCTCCAATAACCCAAGGTTTTTTTTACATGCTGATAATCATTCTTATTCCCTTTCTCCGAGTTGAGGACATTCATTGGCTGCGGTGCCAGTTACACGATCGAACATCAGGCAGTCACTAGTGCAGTCACTCTGAAGCATCTAAAATTGCAAAAAATGTTTTAGTTATGAGTAGTCATATTGTGGTAGGTAAGTTTATTGTATGTCAACTACGGTTTCCCATTACAAAGTCGCAGATCTAGTAAATGTTGTAAGTACTGCAAATGAGATGCTGACAATCAAGGACATCTCAAAAATTATACATAAAAAATGTTGTCCTTTTGAGCTTGTTATTGAGGAATGCAAATAGCATACATATCCAAGTCCAAAGATATTAAAAATGAAAAGAGAGAAAGAAAAAGGAGCATAAAAAGCTTATTGTCATTCACCACTCTTGGTATTATCTATACCACGCAAAAGTAATGTAGTGCCAAATTGAAAGGGAACAAAAGTTTAAGTTGATGGATGTGTTGCAAGATGAAGAATGAAATCTTTTATTTGGGGGGGGGGGGGGGGGGGGGGGGGGGGGTTTGTTCTCTCGAGGATGAATATGCAGAAATTAGCACTTGAATATCTGTAATCGTCCTTTTCTGTCATGAGCTGCCAGTATTTCAAAGTAGAACAGTCGAAGGGAATAACATGGCCTTTCTTACCAAGGTCAATTAAGTCAAAGCATAACTTCCTAAATTCAAAAATAAAGCAATCTCCATTGCAAGGAAAAAAGAAGGAGAGTGAAACGATCATCGTGATGCATTTCCACCCTAAACATCCCGGATAATTCCTTGAGAGTTAACCCAACAGATTTCTAAATGATTTTAAAAGATTACTCATGTGGTATGAGACTATATTTCTTGAACAAATGTACGTGAAACAAAATTAAATCTATTTTGTTGACTTTGAGCGCACCTGAACTACCCATAGTTGTCTATTTATGGGCTTGCAAAGCACAGGCTACACAAGCGGTACATTGAACACCAACCCAATCTCGACGAAAAAAAGGAAAAGCAAGTACATCCTTAATGGCCTCTATTCCTGACGTGAACGGTCGGTTAGTCCATCCATATTTAGCATATTAAATGTGCTCGAAATCATAATATGTGGTTCTAAGACCCCATTCCATTCAATCCTCGACTTACCAAATGCTAAATATGGTCAAAATCAAAGCTGCATTTGATGCTTCCCCTTGTTTAGAATGATAATCTTTAGAAGATAATGAAAGAATGCAAATGTCACTTACAAAAAAATTGCAAATGTTTAATTACACTGGTACACCATATTATTAGAAGGAATTTAGTTGATCAGTTTAACAAAATAGAAACCTAGCTTTAATTTGGGGATTTTGAGTGGAACCACTTTAGTTTCCTTCTTTTTGTCTTTTTACAGAGATTGAAATTCGATAATAGCGCTTTCACATAATTGATCAGTGGTAAAACCACCGTGTGATTCTCTTGTGCTGCTTTTCCAACTTAAATACTGGCTCTTTTTAACAGAATGACTATTGTAAATAGTTGAGTTTTTTTTATAAAGTTGAGGTTTTTATAAAGTATATTGGTATATGATTGAAGCCTATGCAAATGCATCATGCTTTGCTAGCGAATTAAGATACATCCTTGTTGCATGAGTTGAAGATGATTGACATATAGTAGGTAGCATTTGTTTGAGCTTATCATTATTACTTAACAAGATATATATCTACCTTAATAGCAGATTAACACTTGACTTTATCATTGCATTCATATCAGATTGTTAAAGAGATTTCCTAAATGACAATTTTGTTTCATTATTGTGCGCCATATACAGTCTTTCTTTATCCCCACTTGTGGAAGGGATCACATTGGGTATGTTGTTGTTGTTATTGAATACAATCTTTCTTTATGTGAAGAGGGCTAAAGATAACAAAAAGAGTAAGAAAAACCATCTAGGATGAGTCATAAAATTATCTGATAGATATTTTTTTCTGGCAGTGGTTCGAGAAAAAGATGTCTGTTGGGAATATGCTGAGAAGTTAGACGGGAATAAAGTGAGATGTAAATTCTGTCTTAGAATTCTCAATGGTGGCATTAGTAGGTTAAAGCACCACTTATCCAGACTTCCCAGTAAAGGTGTGAATCCATGTACTAAGGTGAGGGATGATGTTACTGACAGGGTAAGGGCAATAGTAGCATCAAAGGATGAGGCAAAGGAAACTCCTAGTACTAAAAAGCATAAGCTCATTGAGGCTAAATCTCTTGTAAATATTTCTCCAGAAAAACCCCTTTTGTCTGTGGAACCAATAACTCCAATTGCAAGAACTTTTCCACCAAGTGGGCAGGCTCTCTCTTCACCTGGAAATAACCAAGAAAATGCGGAGAGAAGTATTGCATTGTTCTTTTTTGAGAACAAAATTGACTTCGGTGTTGCAAGATCTTCCTCTTACCATCAAATGATTGAGGCTGTAGGGAAGTGTGGCAGTGGGTTTTTAGGTCCTTCTCCTGAAACTCTGAAAGCAACATGGTTGGAGAGGATCAAGTCTGAAGTAAGCTTACAGTCAAAAGATGTTGAGAAAGAGTGGGCAATGACAGGTTGCACTTTAATTGCAGAAACATGGACAGATAACAAAATGAAAGCTTTGATCAACTTCTTGGTTTCATCACCCTCCAGGACTATTTTCTACAAGTCTGTAGATGCATCTTCATATTTTAAGAATCTAAAATGCCTCTCTGAGTTGTTTGATTCAATCATTCAGGAATTTGGCCCAGAGAATATTGTGCAAGTGATTGTGGATAATACACTTAACTGCACTGGTATAGTGAACCATATTTTGCAGAACTATGGGAGTGTTTTTGTGTCCCCTTGTGCTTCACAGTGTATAAACACAATCTTAGAGGAGTTTTCGAAATTAGATTGGGTAAATAGATGCATTTTACAGGCGCAATCAATCTCGAAGTTTATATACAATAATTCCTCATTGCTTGATCTCATGAAAAAGTTCACTGGAGGACAAGAGATTATCAAGACTGGTATCACAAAGTCCGTATCACACTTTCTCTCCTTACAATGTCTACTGAAGCATAGGTCAAGATTGAAACTTATGTTTAACAGACCAGAGTTTGCTGCCAATTCTGCTTATACTAATAAACCGCAAAGCATTAATTGTATTGGAATTCTCGATGACAATGACTTTTGGAGGACAGCTGAAGAGTGTGTTGCTGTTTCTGAGCCCTTTCTCAAAGTAATGAGGGAAGTATCTGGAGGAAAGCCAGCTGTGGGCTCTATATATGAACTATTGACCAGAGCAAAGGAGTCAATACGGACATACTATATTATGGATGAAATAAAGTGCACGACATTTTTGGATATAGTAGATAAGAAATGGCAGAATAACCTCCACTCTCCTCTGCATTCAGCAGCTGCGTTTTTGAATCCTAGCATCCAATACAACACAGAAGTCAAGTTTCTTGGGTCAATAAAAGAAGATTTTTTCAGAGTGCTGGAGAAGCTATTACCAACTCCCGAATTGAGGCGAGATATCACCACTCAAATCCTTTCATTTACAAGGGCATCAGGAATGTTTGGTTGTAATCTGGCAAAGGAGGCAATTGATACTGTTCCTCCAGGTATGACTCAGGCTTTAGATTCAAACGTTTTGTGCATCCCCAGTACATAAACTTAAATTGAAGCGATCCTAAGAAAATTCTTGCCCGTTCATTCTTCTTTCTTCTCCTTGAGATAGTAGGAAAGCTGGCTAGCACCTTCTTCTAAATTGACAATATCATAGGTCACGTTGTGATATCCTACATTGGCAAAAAAATAATTCCTATTAGACTAATGGGCTCCTTTGGTGTTCCCTGGAGATCTCTCTCCCTTTATTTTTGTGGACTTAGGTGGAATGGGTATAGCCTATTTGCGTATGTTACTTTTTACTGGCATAGAGATCTTTATTTCCAAAAGGTATAAATGCTTTTTAAATTCCTCTTGGAAAGGTGAAAAACTCGAAATTTTGTTGCATTATTCTGACCAACTATAGAAAAAGTAAAAGAAGAGAAATGAAAGATGTGTGATATTTCTTTTGTATCTTTCATGTGGTATCCACTCAGGCACTCACAACTAAAGAGAATCTTATCAAACCTCAGAAGGAGATCATAACTCCTATTTCTCTTGGCCTTGCAGAATAGGTTTTCTTTTTCAAATGTTTCACTTGTATTTCCATCATTTTACTTACACCTGGAAGTTTCATTAGTTGCCTATATGATTTTCAAGAAAAAAAATGATATTTCCAAGGAAAGCTTTTCTTTTAAGCTTCGTGCAACTGCAGCTTGTAGGCTCCATTTTGGATATAGACCTGAAAAGTTTATAGAATATAGTGTTCTAAATGCTCTTCTCCTATAAAGTGAACTCTCTTTTTCTTCCCTTTAGCATGGAGAAAAAGATGGTTGCAACACATGGTCAAAATGCGGAAACCCAGTAATATCTGGTCATTAGAACTTGCAAGTGTTCTGTGATTCAATTTCTAATTAGTGTTTTTATGGTGTTGTGAAGGTTCGAGACTAGATTTAAGTTTTTCTTTCCCTGAAAGTTCTAGGCTTCAGAGTTAAGAGTACTAAAATTAGTTCCAGACTCTAGTTTGAGCCTTAAGTTACATCTGAATAAAGCAGTAGTGTTGCAAGCTGATCTTCTGAGTTATCTATAAACTAGTTTGAGTTTGTTTTTTTGTCTGAATACTTTGTGATCTAGTTAGATATACTACCTTACAAGAAAATAAGAAAGAGAGGCACCAGCTTTAAGAATCAGTCATAAAGGTCATTTAACGCTTCACGTTTAATTTAAGCAAAATCCAATGTGAGATTTAAAATTGTTAGAAACAACTAAGCTATTGTTGCCTGTG
Organism: Nicotiana undulata; assembly: GCA_005239495.1. Classification (NCBI taxonomy): domain Eukaryota; kingdom Viridiplantae; phylum Streptophyta; class Magnoliopsida; order Solanales; family Solanaceae; genus Nicotiana; species Nicotiana undulata. The sequence goes on from ML275807.1 coordinate 156,449, forward strand.
CGTGTTGTGGTTGCTACCTCCTAAGTAAAGTAAAACCATGTGCTAATAAAAGGAGATGTACTTGTGTTTTTATTTTTCATTTATCAAAAGAAATAAAAAAGAGATGTACTTGAACGGCAATTCTGCCTCAGAATTCATACCTATCACTTCCTGCAAGACTTAACATTCAGGGAGCAATGAAGTCAGTGGAACTTTTTTTTGATGAAGTGAGATAATATCATTGAAAGGGCATCAGGAAGATGCCAAATTACAAGAACAGAAATTATGTTAGCTCCCGTACAAAAGACAAAAAACATTGTAAGCTCCAGTACAAGAGTACCTATGCTAGAACCAGGGAGCTAACAAAATCCAAAAAAGTGTCAACCCTATTAACAGGGGAAAGAAAGTTCCAACTGAACAAACTAACTAAACATCTAGCTTTTAGGGAATGTGTTGGAGTTGATATTCCATCAAAACATCTGTCATTTCTTTCCTTCCAAACAATCCAAAATATGACTGCTGGGATCATTCTCCATATTCTTTTGATGGCTTTGTCAACTCTCCAAAAACTCTAGCTAATATCAGCAGTGACTGGCCAATGAAGAAACAGATGGTTAACACTTTCTGATCTCCATATTCTTTTGATGGCTTCCTTGATGGTGTGAGGCATGATCCAAGTTATACCAAAAATGGATAGGAAGAAGTTCCAAATATCAGCAGTGACTGGCCAATGAGGAAACAGATGGTTAACACTTTCTGATCTCTGTCGACACATATAACATCTGTTGACTGAACTCAGTGGAACTTTTGAAGTATATGGAAATGTGATGTCCCCTAAAAATTGTAAAACAACATTAATGACTCGATAGATATTAACTCGCAGTAAGACTTCCATAAGACTTCAATATAGACTGGCTTAAAATACTGACTAAGCTGAAATTATGTCTAGTTGGTCGCTAACCTTGAGTCAAGTCTCCTCTGAATGCATCAATTGTGTGTACTTTCTCCAGCATGTCTTAAATGACTTGAACTGTTCTGTTATAATTTTCTATCATCTTGCTTGCATCTCAATTCATAGATTCATGCTGTCAGAAAAATGACTACTACCGACACTTCATGCTTTTTGTACAAGCTTTCGTCATTGCCTAACTCACTCTCAATGGACTGATGCGAAGGAAATGCATTGTAGGTATTTGGTGGGAACAGTACGGTGATGCTGCTCCTACGTTGCAGAGAGTCGCCATTAGGATACTTAGCCAGGTATGCAGTACATTCACTTTTGAACGACATTGGAGCGCATTTCAACAAATCCACTCTGAGAGGCGCAATAAGATTGATAAGGAAACCCTTCTGGACCTTGTTTACATAAACTATAATCTGAAGTTAGCACGGTATTTGGTTTCTAAACCTATCGAGGAGGATCCCCTCCAACTTGATGACATAGATATGACATCTGAGTGGGCAGAAGAGGTGGAAAATCCTAGTCCAACTCAGTGGCTTGATAGATTTGGTTCTCTGGATGGAAATGACTTGAACACACGACAGTTTACTGCTGCAATATTTGGTGCTAGTGACCACATATTTGGTTTATGACCAGGATGTTGTCCACCCCCAACGTGCAGGGATTTAGTCGTCTTAATGTAGTGTCTTGGAATCGAGTGGTACATTTAGCTCTTCTTTTTTCATGTAAAAACGTAGTTAGGTGTAGTGCAAGTAGCTGTTCTGATAGGCCATCTAAACGCCATTCCTACCCAGAAATAGAGGGAGATGGTAGTTGGTAAACTGGCCATGTATGTTACATACATTAGTGTATACATTGTGCAGTTTGTGAGAAAGGTGTTCCGTTTATCCTCCTCTATCGAAATATTTGGGTAGTCGGGGAAATCTAATTATACTTTTGACACCCCTTGGAATAAGTTGCAACAAAGGTCCTATCAGACACATGGGAGACCAAATTACTGATTCCTTGTGGATGCCCAGAGCATTTGCGCGAAGTACTCTAAATTTTCAGCTAAGTCTACCAACGCAAAAGCGAAGGCAAGCCAACTGTTCTTATATGAAAGTTTACTGGCTCCAAAGTTGAATTGGTATCGTGTTATAGCACGGCAATAGTAATGGAATAGCTAACTAGAATGTCAGGACGCAAAATTGACATGGGAGAAGCCTACTTCATTTATCGCAACCTTGCAGCAATCATATCAATGCCAAACATCACTTATCTAACGTTAATAGGACTTGTCAGACAATATCTATTTGACCACGCATAAAATACATTTACAATGACACTACAATGTACTGACACCTTCATTACATTCTCATAAATTTTACATTTTATTTTTAGAGAAGCCGTGCTCATAAAAACTATTATGATGAATTGCCAATCAAATGAGATATCGCCTTGTCTGTATCGTTGTCATTCAATAGCAAGGCATCTGCAACACTGTTTGATGAGAATCCCATCTCTTCTTTCAAGCGAGTATATCTCTCTGCAAATTCCTTGACCTGATTAGTTGGAAAAAATGTTAGAAAAATCTAATGAACAGTCACATTTACTATAGACAAGTGCTCCTCAATGCTAGTGGGCAAATTTTTGTATAACACTTCCTTGTTCACTTCAACATTCTACAATCTCGGTCGCAAATTAAATGTCATGTTTTGCCTTTCAAAAACTAAAGGCTGAATACATACGGAGACATTTAAAGTTGACACGATTATTCATTTAGACACCTAAAGTTAAGGGTGTTTCTATTGAACACTTATACTACCCGAAACTTATTTCAATTAAGCACTTTTTTGACAATCTGCCGAACTTACAAAGTTTGTGCAATGCACTCGCTGCTGACGTGGAAAATGACGAATAAAAAAATGGCATATATTATTTTGAGTAAAAAAAAAGGAAAAACTATGGTGTTCTTCACTATTTTCATGTGTGTTTTTGTTCCAAGCACGATTTTAATCCAAATGTTTAAGAGAAACTCCTCCAAATTTGTTATAATTTCAGCTAAAGATTCCCCACGACAACCCAAAGACAACCCCAATATTAATTTTCCAAACTTTCATCAAATCAAGTAACCCATTTTAAACCTTTAAGCTTTTTAAAGACCCCATTAATGGTGTTTCGATTTGAAATGAAGAACTCAGACTCATTTCAATTTTAATCAATAAGGAAGGGGGGTGCTCCTGGATAAGAGTGACGACTGGAGATGGGTGGAGTGAAGAGAAGGGTACGGCCATGGGGGTTAGAGAGGAGGGTGGCGGAAGATTTGGTGGTGAGGAGAGGAAGCTTGGCAGCGACTGGTGGTGGAGAGAAAGAAGAAAAAGAAGAAGAAGGCGGAAATAAATCAATGGTGGAGGCACAACAATGGTGAAAGTGGAGGAAGCAATGGTGGAAATGGTGGTGGAGAGAAAGAAGAAGAAGAAGAAGAAGAAGAAGAAGGAAATAAAAAAGAAAAAAAATAAAAAATCTGTTTTTTGGGGTCTTCACGCGCCCATATTGGTTGAAACTCACTTTATGTGCCAACTCAGCAAAAAGTGCTTAATTCGAATAAGTTTCTGGTAGTATAAGTGTTCAATAGGAACACCTTTGAGTTTAGGTGTTTAAATGAATAATTATGCCAATTTTAAGTGTCTCCGTATGTATTCAGCCAAAACTAAAATTCAATTTTGTTAACATTATTGTCTAAGTGGTTTTATGACAGGAAAAAGATGCATCATGTTGTGTACCTTCATGCAGTTTCTAAATATCTCTCTCTCTTTACAAAAAATTATCTAATCATTTTCCAATTTCACTACAAAAATTAGTTAACAAAATTTGACTTAACACGGGAAAATAAGAAATGGAAGTCTTTGTAGAGAAATGTCTTCACAAACTTAATTTAAAGTAAGTTTTGTAGATAAGCTAATTTGACCGTGCTCCTAGTGCCACATGCAGGCATAGAAATGTAAGAGAAGTATGTAAAAGATATGTATACCTTGATCGGGTTATCTCCATAATTGGCAACCGCTATGGCCACAGCCTCTCTGTTGAAACCAAATGATGTGTATTTGTTTATAACAGAATCTCCAGTGGATCCCTATATTCAAGAAAAGACTCGTTCAAATATCAACAAAAATTAAGTCTCTGTTGATGAGCACCAAATCAAAAATCACATTGAGTAAACTGCAAAATATTTGATGTATTGCACATTCCCTGACAAAGCACATGATGTGCTCTTGGAAATCAATACTTGATGTTATGTGTGTGCAATCATAATGTGCTCTTGGCAATCACACACACACATATTTAACGATGCTAATTACCTTTGTTCATAGATTTAATATTTGAGATATATTTAACGATGCTAACTACCTTTGTTCATAGATTTAATATTTGACATCCTAAAAATGTCAAAAATAAATGACATGTTTCGAGACATGATTTTTTCCTCCTTTGCAGTATATAAACCATATTTGGATCCACAAATTTAAAATGAAGGATCCAACTTGAGGATTTACTTGTCACGCTAATTCGTAGAAAGGAAAGGACAAACTTATTCATTCTTAGGTCGAGTAAGCTATGCATAATAGAACATGTTGTTTAAAGAGTAATCCTCACAGTAGAAAGGTGTTGGGTAGTTAGTGTATTTAACTTCAATGTTCCACACTGGTTAGTAGGTATCATGTATTGTGTAAAGTCTGTATATAAATAGGGCTCAATGTAAGATAATTAAAGTTACTCATCTTGATAATACTTTCCCTTGCCTTCATTTCTCACAGAAGGATTTAACCACCTTGAAAACTTAAAATTAGTCTACCTGAGCCAAGGAAAAGGAAGTACAAGAACTAACACTTGCACCATTATCCTCAAGCTTAATTGTGGTAAACAGGGCAGAACAGTAGGATTGCTTATTAGCATCTCCTCAATTATACAGGAGTTCAACCCAGAGAAAGAGCCTGAACAGATATTAAAATAAAGCCAGATTTGTCACCAACTATGAATTGAATGACTGGAAGCCGCATCTCATAATCTTCAGTTTCAATGTAGACTAGGAATATGTAAAGACATGTCATTGGAAGTAATTTCCAACTCTAAAAAAAGTAAAAGAGTTACATCTTAAAAAAGCTCTTTTTTCAAATTTGGACCTTCCTGGAAGCAGCAGTGCCACAATCACATTTTGTAAGATCAAGTGATGATAAAAAGAGACTAAAACATCTCAAGGCTCAAACTACTTTACATATTTGACTACCTCCACCATATGCCAGAGTACAGTGTCTAACTTTTGTATATTTCTTTTGCTTGTTGATGAGCTTTTTAATCTCTATAGTTTAAGACCAAATAAAATAAAATAAATAGCAATAGAAATCTCCCAATTAAGATGTTAGTCTTATGACCCAGCCACCGCCCCAGCAGTTAAATATAGAAATGCATATGGGTGCAAACCAAAGAATTACTCTCTGTTTTCAATTTCTATGACGCTCTTTTCATTTTGGGGTGCTCCAAGATGTTTGTCATCACTCCATGTCTAACTAACTTTCACAACTTCCAAGAATGCAAATCCAGTGAACTACACAAATTTTAAGCTTTGATGTGATGTTTTCTGTATCAAACCAACTTTTTCAATTGTTTCTTTATTTATTTCTTCTACTACCACTAATAATATACACAAGTCAAAATGAATATCTTTAACACCATTATCAGTCAAGCACCGTCATATAATTCAAATGGAGGAGAATTTCAGCTCACAATCAACTACACCTCAATTCTAAACTAGTTGGGTGGGCTATATGAATCCTCTTAAGCCCTTCACTCTATTAAAGGGCCAACATTGTGTTGTCCTAGGTGGGTACGTCCCAACAAATTCACTACTCAGGGGATTAATTATACCTAGACATTTTCATTCAGATACCGGATGGATATGCTTAGAGAAACTTATGTAAGTAGAGTTTAGAACTACAGTTAACAAGATTACACGAAATACAAAATACCGTGTTAGTTTGTTCTGGCAATCTAGATGGAAGATTTTCCAGCCCTAGCCTGCTCCAGTTCTGGCTTTCCTTTTCTGCTTCGGCCAGAATCTTTTTCTCAAAGTCAAAATCAAAGTTGAATGTGCTCCGAGGAATGTCTCCCACTTGTGTTGATAGTGGAGGCTGCAAGAAACCGAAAATAATATATTGTTCACATAAACGACTTAAGTTATGCATATGATACAATACTAAATTAATAGTATACAAAGTCTAGATATGGAAACAAACTGATGAGCTTTATTATATTGAGTTTAAGTCCTATGCACTGACAATGTAAAAGCATTTTGTCAATCAGATCATTTATTAGGTAATTACAAGTCAATCTCCTGTCCAACCAAGTGAAGAATATCTTGTCCAAACTTGCATCCTTCTTCTGCCATTGAGAATGGAACATCTCTCCACTTTAAGTGGTAGAAATTAAGATAAAAATAGGTTATCGGTAAAAATGATAACTAACTTCAGGTTAAAATTCGTGTATATAACTTAAATTTTATATTTAGACAGGACATGGCGCTGCTTCAGCTCCCTGAGGACATGACCCTTGATAGGAGGGTGTGGAGGTCGAGGATTAAGGTAAAAGGTTAGTGGGTAGTTTTTAGTTGTTCATCGATAGTCTTAGTAACACGCATGTCCCTTCATATTCTTAGATTTTTATTACGTTTTGTGGTTTTGTTCACCTCAGGTATTGTATTCGTTGTTGCTATTATTTGGTACTACTTATCCTTTATCTCTCCCTTCTTTTCTCTTCCTTCCTTGCTTTCCTCGATCCTTCTTACCCTTCCTGAGCCGAGGGTCTATTAGAAACAGCCTCTCTACCTGTACTAGGTAGAGGTAAGGTCTGCGTACGGACCATTCTCCCGAGACCCCACCTGTTGGGAACATACTGGTGGGTTTGTTGTTGTATTTGCAAAAGGTTCTATGAAGCACGGTTGTATATCACAGTCGGAAGCACGTCCAGCATATAAGCACCTCAGAACTTGGACTACATGTACAAGACAACAATAGTAGTATATATTAAGCATAAAGGATTCGTACCGGAGGTGTAATCCGATATTCAGGTTTAATAGCAACTCTGATGCCAATTCCAGCTGCAAAAAAACAGGTGAAAGATCAAAATTACGCTAATTGAGATTGACTCCGAACAGATTAACCTACAACGCTTACATAAATGAGAGATCAAAGATCGAGGAAATACATACTGTTGGAAAACGGAGAAGAGGTGTGATGAATCGGAGGGTTACGGCCACCGCTGGAGGGTTGACCAACCCTAGGATATAGTCCGGGAGCTTGTTGACCGTACATGGGATGTGGATGTGGAGCGCCGGTTGCTGGTCTGCCGTACATCGGCGGCAATTGTGTATCGTAAGGAGATCCTGTTCTGTTCCTGTAATCGTATTCCATGGCTGGGCGTTCACTGATTTTGATCACAACAGCACAATTTGGAAGAGGAGCAAAATTGAACTAGATGGCAGGGGAATTTCTTCGAACCCGGGAATTTGATTTCCGTCAGTAGCACGTTTTTGTTAGGGCGAAGTGCAGCAGTAGCCAGTTATTTAAAAAATATATCAGTAATTTACAATGTATTTAAAGATTAGTTAATTTACACAAACTTTGTAATTAAGTTCCCCTTTGAACATACAAATTTCTTTTCCTTTTTTGCGATCTTTTTTATTTTTTCCAAATCAGTGTTTGATCATAAATTTCAAATTTTCACTTGAACATGAATTTTGAAATTTTTCGAAAATTTGACAAACTCCATAAAGCTATTTTCCAAAATTTATATTCAGATTACTTACAAAACTTCAAAAACAACCCAAAATTATATTCATGTCTAAACATAACTCTAATTTAATAGCATTTTCATTTGAAAATTTTCACTTTTATTTTTGGAATTTTACAATTCTTATGTCCAAAAGCCCACTAAATATCTTTTACTTCTGGACACAATGTACTGAAATTTAAATTTTGAGGTTTATACTTTAGTACATCGTGTCCCGAAGTTTGAGTGAAATTATCTAATCTTTAGATACATTACCGTAAAATATGGATATGTATATCATTGCTTAAAAATGGCTACCTGATGTGATTTCCACTTTTTGTTACTGATTCTGATTTTTGGGCTGTGTGCCTAAGCCGTGCGGGCTTCTTCTGATCCAAATATGTATTTGATTTGGATGCGTGATCCAAACCCGGATACACTTCCTTTTTCTATTTTTTTCCCAAAAAAGGAAAATATTTTTTTTCCTGAAAGAGGAAAATATTCAATGTAACTATTTGCTTAACGTTAAGTGGAGTAACAAATTTTGTACCTTTATTGATTTAGTGTATGCATCAAATGCAGGTAAAGTTACATCATCACATTGTATGACTCAAAATTTAGATCTAACTCTATACAATTAGATTTGTAGTGAAAAAAGGTTAAACTCTATACACTTAGATTTATAGAAAATATCCCATGTGTATTGTTGGATAGCAATAAATAATATCAATAATAGAGTAATGAATAACTCAGGAATATGAAAGAAAATAATAAATAATAATAAATGACATTCAAGTAAACAAATGAATAGGGGTCACCCGATAAAGGTGAGATTCCCCTATAATTCTTCTGACAATGATGGATAATGATAAGTCTTTGAATATTTGGTTTCTTCTTGGATCAGGAAAAAAAAGATAGACAAAGATGTAACAAAGGTGAACTTTGTACTTATGTGACAAAGAGAGAATCTTCAAAGAATGTCAATATGTTATTCTTTACAATGAATGTCCAATCCCCTTCTATAACTATATATATTTTTATTTATAAGGGTACATGGACCACAAAAACCTGGATAGTATAATTGAGAAGAATATTCACTCGAATATTCTCTAGGGAATAGTAATCATAGAACTAGCCATTACTGCTTTCCGAAAAGGAGTGCTTGTCCTCGTCCTCGGCTTCTATCGTGTCACTTCGACCTCGTCGACGACGCGTTGCCTTCTCATGACGTCGACCCTTTGAGGTCAGGTCATTGTATCCTATTGACGACATGTGACAGTCTCCGAAGGCTTCCTTCATGTTGACTTGGTCGATATGTAACGTGATGTTTTTCGCCCATACAGTTAGTATCTCCGCTTGTTGAGGCTGTTTTCGTGGGCGAGTTCAATGAGCGGATAACAACGGTCGTGGTTGTTGTGAAAAGCGGGCGACGTGGCATTTCGAGGACCACATATTTCAAAATCTTAATCTTTTGGGGTGATTCAATGGAACCATCTTGTCAAGGAAAAGATGTGATGTCATGATGACGCATGTTCCCGATACGCAGCACTGATACACGCGCGTCTTTTAATTGGTTCTGCTTATGGCCGAGGTGAGGAAGGAGGGGATGGTGGAGATCAGGGTGGCGATGGCCACTTAATTTTTAGCTTTTTGTTTTGTACCATTTGTTGTCGTTTTTGAACGTCTTTGTAAAAACTTTTCTATAAATACAAAAGTTTATGTTGGTTTCATATGTACGTTTTTATATTTGTGCATTCTCAAATTCGTATTTGTGTTTTGCTTTTGTGCTTTCTTCATTGTTATCTTCTACTCGAGCTTAGGCCGAGGGCCGATAGGTGCTGTTCGAACGGGTCAAACATACCGTTGAGTTAGGTTGAGGCTGAGGGCCGATAGGAGTTGTTCGAACTGGTCGAACATACCTTTCGTTAAGTCGTAGACGAGGACTAGTAGGTATTGTTCGAGCTCGAACGTAACTTTCGTTAGGCCATGGACGAGAGCCGATAGGTATTGTTCGAGCTGATCAACGTACCTTTCATTAAGTCGTGGCCGGGGCCGATAGGAGTTGTTCAAGATGATCAAACATACCTTTCATTAAGTCATGGTCGAGGGACGATAAAAGTTGTTCTAGTTGGTCGAACTTACCTTTGACTAAACGTAGCCGAGGGACGATAGGAGTTATTCGAACTGGTCGAACTCACCTTTGATTAAATGTGGCCAAGGGACGATAAGAGTTGTTCGAACTGGTCGAACTTACCTTCGATTAAACGTGGTCAAGGGTTGATAGGATTTGTTCGAGCTAGTCGAACTTACCTTTGATTAAGTTGTGGCCATGGGCCGTTAGGAGTTGTTCAAACTAGTCGAACATACCTTTTTAGGAGAGCATTTTCAATCAACATGTGTCTTATTTATTTCAATATCATTGCTTTGACTACATCATTTTTCCCTGAGGCAACTTTTGGAGAAAATTACAAGTTTCGGGTGCTAGTTGGCGTCCAAGTCCCAGTATACTTAGTCCTTTCGTTGTCCGACTTGGAGATCCTTGAGGAGTCTGCTCTCGTGTACTCCAACTCGAAGTGTCCCGCTCGTCACCTCGTTAAAAACCTCCTTGAGAAAACCTTATTGGGACAAAACTCAAGTGAGGGAAAAAAAGAGTACGACTTACAGGGCATTTCTTGTATTTTGAAGTATTTGAGGTGGCTGATATTCCAATGTTTGGTAGGAGCTTCCCTTGCATATTTTCTAGTTGGAATGAACCCTTGCCCGCTTTGCCTATGATTTTGTATGGTCCGTCCCCGTTGGTTCCTCATTTGCCCTCTCTCGAATCTCTACCTACCTAGGTCTTGACTTTGAGCATGTAGTCCCCAATCTTGAGTAATTGTACCTTCGCCTTTATGTTGTAGTAGTGTTATGCTTGCAATTTCTATGCGACCATTCTTATGTATGCCATATCTCGTCGCTCTTCGACCTCGTCGAGATCTTGTCTCCTATTCTCGGTGCCGCTTTCATGGAAGTACATTAGGTTGGGTTCTTTGACTTCGATTGGTGTGACCGCCTCCGTCCCATAGACCATAGAGTAAGGTCTTTCTCCTGTGCTCGTTTTTGGGATTGTTTTGTGCGCCCATAATACTTCTGGGAGTATTTCTGGCCACAATCCCTTGGTCTCCTCGAGTTTCTTCTTCATGATGTTTAAGATTGATTTATTGGAGGATTCTTCCTGCCTGTTACCGGTTGGGTGGTAAGGAGTTGAAAGTATCCTTTTCATGCGCCATTTTTCTAGAAATTCTGTGGTTTTTATTCTCGTGAATTGGGTCCCGTTGTCACAACTTATCTTTTTAGGTAGGCCGTATCGGCAGATTATGTTTTTCCATATGAAGGCGATTACCTCTTGCTCGCGAACTTGGACGATTGCTCCAGCTTCCACCCACTTAGAGAAATAGTCAATTAAAACTAAAAGGAATTTTACATTACCTAGTCTCGGTGGAAGTGGTCCTACGATATCCACCCCCTATTTAATAAATGACCATTTAATCATTTATAAGCACCTATGGGGAAAATTCCCTCTTACAAGGTTAGAAAGGAGACTCACCTCGTGTCGAAGCTACTCTCCGGGTCAAGAATGCGCCCGAAACTCCGAACTCATCTCCCAAGGATTCAAAACTAGCCAAATGTTGCATAAATACATTAATTTATACTCAAAGGTATGAAATTACCCTATTTACTTAGTTAATTCAACTTACTTTGAAAAATCCCAAAATACACCCCCGGGCCCACATGCTCGGATTCCGGAAATTTTCGAAGGAAACACTCACCCATAGCCTAAGGATCAATAATATATAGTTTTTGTATGATTCCATGGCAAATTCCTTGGTAATTATCCCATTTCCCATAAAACCTAGGTTTTTACTCTAACCCATGATTTTCTACTAATTAATGGGTTAATCTACTTAAGAATTCAAGCATCAAACTAAACTTAGGGTTGGAATTACTCACCTTACAGTAGCTAGGATGATTTCCCCTTTTGCATGCTCTAAAATCGCCTAAGGAAGAAGAAGAATGCCAAAAATTAGACTAAGTCCCGTTTTAAAAGTTCTGCCCAGCTGCCCCCTTCATCGCGAACGCGACAAGGGCTCCGCGTTCGCAAAGGCCAATGGCCCAGGCTCCTGAAGCCCTTATATGCGAACGCGTAACGAGGCCCGCGATCGCGAAGACTAGCCGGGCTAGGACTACGCGAGCGCTGTGGGGTTTCTGTGGACACGAAGAACAACTGGCATGAGCCAGCCGCTTACACATTGCGAACGCGAGGGCAAGGGTGCGAACGCGATGGTCAGAGGCCCAACCCATCGCGAACGCGGGCAAAATTCGCGAACGCATAGAGCATACGCCGCCCTTGCCCAACTTCTTCTTCGCGAACGCGGTCGCTCGTCCGCGAACGCAAAGAAGAAACCATACCTGGAAATTTCTGGTTTTTAGCATTTAGCTCCGAGGGGTCCGAAACTCAACCGAGCCCCCCGGTACCCCGTCCAAATGCACTGGCAGGTCTGAATTCATGATACAGACTCGCTCGAATTTTCAGAACGTGAAAAACAACAACGAAACTAAGAATCCGACCTCAAAACCAAATTGAATCAAACTTTGAACTTCAAGTTCTAGAATTCGCTTTCAATGCGCCGAACCTGCCTATACTACTCGGAATGACACCAAACTTTGCAAGCAAGTCATAAATGACATAACAGAACTATTCCCGATCTTGGAATTCCGTTCGGACCTCGATAACACAAAAACATGTTCCAAACCAAAATTCTTGAACTTAAGGAATCATATTTCACTATTTGGCGCCGAAACGCTCCCGGGTCATCCAAAATCCATTCCGAACACACGCCCAAGTCCAAAATCATCATACAAAGCTACCGGAACCGTCGAAACTCGATTCCGAGGTCGTTTACTCAAAATGTTGACCGAAGTCAAACTTGGCCTTAAAAGCCAACCTTAAGGAACTAAGTGTTCCCCATACCAACTCCTCCGAATCCCGAACCAACCATCTCCACAAGTCTTAAAAAGCAACTGCGGGGAGTCTCATTTAGGGGAACGGGGTCCTAAAACGCAAAACGACGGGTCGGGTCGTTACATTCTCCACCTCTTAAACAAATGTTTGTCCTCGAACGGGTCTAGGATCATACCTGGAGTGCTGAATAAGTGTGGATATTTGCTCCGCATGTCCTCCTCGGACTCCCAAGCCGCCTCCTCGACTGGTTGGCCCCTCCACTGGACCTTTATGGCAGAAACTCTCTTGGATCTTAACTGGCGATCCTGCCTGTCAATAATAGCAACTGGCTCCTCCTCGTAACCCAATATCTCATCCAACTGAATTGTGCGAAAATCAACCACGTGAGAGTAGTCGGCGTGGTACCTCTTGAGCATGGATACATGAAAGACCGGATGAACTCCTGATAAACTGGTAGGTAAAGCAAGCTCATAAGAAACCTCTCCAACTCGCCTCAATACCTCGAAAGGACCTATAAACCTTGGGCTCAACTTTCCCTTCTTCCCGAACCTCATAATACCCTTCATCGGCGAGACTTTCAACAGGACCCTATCTCCCTCCATAAATGATATATCACGCGCCTTCTGATCCGCGTAACTCTTCTGTTTGGACTGTGCTGTGTGGAGCCTCTCCTGAATCAACTTCACCTTCTCCAAAGCATCCTTCACCAGGTTGGTGCCATATAACTTAGCCTCGCCAGGCTCAAACCACCCGATAGGAGTCCGACATCACCGACCATACAAAGCCTCGAATGGAGCCATCTCGATGCTGGACTAATAGCTATTATTTTAAGCAAACTTGGCCAAAGGCAAGAACTGGTCCCATTGACCCCCGAAGTCAATCACACATGCCCTGGGCATGTCCTCCAATATCTGAACTGTACGCTCCGACTGACCATCAGTTTGAGGGTGAAATGCTGTGCTGAGATCTATCTGGGTACCCAACTCACTATACAATGCTCTCTAGAAGTGAGAGGTGAATTGAGGACCTCGATATGATATAATGGACACAGGCACACCGTGCAACAGACTATCTCTCGAACGTAGATCTGGGCCAACCTCTCAGAAGTATAAGTAGTAGCTACCGGAATGAAATGCGCCGATTTGGTCAACCTATCCACAATGACCCAAACCGCGTCAACCTTCTGCAAAGTCCGAGGTAACCCAACCACGAAGTCCATAGTGATGTGCTTCCACTTCCACTCAGGAATGGGCATCTGTTGAAGTAGGCCTCATGTCCTCTGGTGCTCATACTTGACCTGCTGGCAATTAAGACATCTAGCCACATACTCCACTATGTCCTTCTTCATCCGCCTCCACAAGTAATGCTGCTTCAAATCACGATACATCTTCGTAGCACCAGGATGAACAGAATATCGTGAACTATGTGCCTCCTCTAGAATCCTATCCCTCAGGCCATCAACATTAGGAACACATAAACGACCCTGAAGTCTCAGAACACCATCCTCGCCAATAGTAACCTCCTTGGAACCACCCTGAACCACTGTCTCCCGTAGCTCTGCCAAGCACAGATCATCGAACTACCGGGCCTTAATCTCTCCCAATAACGAAGACTGAGCAACCACATGTGCAAGAACTCGCTGAGGCTCTGAAAGGTCTAATCTCACAGGCGATTAGCCAAGGACTGAATGTCCAAGGCTAGAGGTCTCTCATCTGCTGCAATATAAGCCAAACTACCCATACTCTCCTCCTTCCTGCTCAAAGAATCTGCTACCACATTTGCCTTGCCCGGATGATAAAGAATGGTGATGTCATAATCCTTCAGCAACTCAAGCCACCTGCACTGCCTCAAATTAAGATCCCTCTGCTTGAACAAGTGCTGCAAGCTGCGGTGGTCTGTATAAACCTCACAGGACACCCCATACAAGTAGTGCCTCCAAATCTTAAGAGCATGAACGATCTCCTCCAACTCCAAATCATGCACAAGGTAATTCTTCTCATGAACCTTCAGCTGGCACAAAGCGTAAGCAATGACTCTCCTCTCCTTCATCAACACACACCTCAAGCGGACACGTGAAGCGTCACAATATACTATGTACATCCCAGAACCGGAAGGCAATACTAGAACTGGTGCTGAGGTCAATGCAGCTTCTGAAAGCTCGCCTCACACTCGTCGGACCATCGGAACGGGGCATTCTTCTGAGTCAATCTAGTCAATGGGGCTGCAATAGATGAAAAGCCCTCCACAAATCGGCGATAATAACCCGCTAGACCCAAGAAGCTCCTGATCTCTGTAGCTGAAGTAGGACGTGGCCAATCCTGAATTGCCTCAATCTTCTTAGGATCCACCTTGATACCCTCTCCGAATACCACATGTCCCAAGAATGCCACGGAATCCAACCAGAACTCACACTTGGAGAACTTAGCATATAACTTCTGTTCTCGCAAAGTCTGGAGCACAACTCTCAAATGTTGCTCGTGCTCTCCCAGGCTACATGAGTAAATCAGAATGTCATCAATGAAGACAATGACAAAAGAATCAATATACGGTCTGAACACCCTGTTCATCAAGTCCATAAATGCTGCTGGGCATTAGCCAAACCAAAGGACATCCCCAGGAACTCATAATGGCCATATCTCGTACGAAAAGCAGTCTTCGGAACATCCGAGTCCCTAATCTTTAACTGATGGTACCCCGATCTCAAGTCGATCTTAGAAAACACCCGAGCACCCTGCAATTGGTCAAACAAATCATCGATACATGACAATGGATACTTGTTCTTAATGGTGACCTTGTTCAACTGGCGGTAGTCAATACACATCCGCATAGACCCATCCTTCTTCTTCACAAATAGCACTGGAGCACCCCACGGCGATACACTCAGTCTGATAAACCCCTTAGCCAATAACTCCTCAAGCTGCTCCTTCAATTCCTTTAACTCTTTCGGAGCCATACGGTACGGGGGAATGGAAATAGGCTGAGTGCCTTGAGCTACATCAATACAGAAATCGATATCACGATCCGGAGGCATGCCCGAAAGTTCTGAAGGAAATACATCAGCAAACTCTCGAACCACTGTCACTGAATCAATTGTCGGGGACTCGGCGGTGGTGTCCCGCACATAAGCAAAATACGCTAGACAACCCTTCTCGACCATATGTCGAGCCTTCAGGAAGGAAATAACCCGACTGGCTGCACTAACTGAGGAACCTCTCCACTCCAGCCTAGGCAACTCGAGCATGGCTACAGTAATTGTCTTGGCATGGCAATCTAACACGACATGATAGGGAGATAGCTAATCCATGCCTAGAATAACCTCGAAGTCAACCACGTCAAGCAACAGGAGATCTGCTCTGGTCTCGAACCCACAGAAGGTGACCACACAAGATCGGTAAATCCAGTCTACCACTACAGAATCGCCCACAAGAGTGGACACATAATTATGAGAACCCAAGGACTCACGAGGAACATCCAGGAAATGAGCAAATAAGGCTGAATAATATGAATAGGTGGATAGATCAAATAACACCGATGCCTCTCTACCACATACTGAAATAATACCCGTAATCACGGCATCTGAGGCCACTGCATCTGATCGGTCCGGAATAACATAGAGTCTAGCTTGGGCACCAGACGACTGAGCTCCGCCAGAATAAACAGGAGCTGACTGACCTCCCCCTAACTGGCCTCCACCCCTAGGACTACCCCTGCCGACCTGTCCTCCACCTCTAGGTGGCCGGACCGCTGGTGCTGGACTCATAGGCTGATAACACTGCTGTACTGCCTTGCCCCGAAACCTGGGACAAGTCCTCCTTATATGGCCTGGATCCCCGCACTCATAACATATCATCGGTGGCATGGCCTGCTGCCCTGAAAAAGAACCCTGGATAGCTGGGGGACGGTGAGGACTCTCTGGCATAACATTGAAGTAAGGACTCACTGGGGCACCACGAGGAGGTGGTGGTGGTGGTGCTGAATATGGGGGCCTGCTGGGCTGGCCCTTACCGAACTGACCTCTGCCCCTAACTGGAGCACCTCTGAAATCCCCGGAAAATCTGGCTCTCTTATCCTATTGCACCTGCTCTCTGATCCTCGACCGATAACCCTCGATCCTGTGAGCAATATCCACTACCAGCTGATATGGAGTCCCCATCTCCACATCTCGGGCCATGTTGGCCCTAATGCCTTGATGTAACCCTGCTACAAACCTCCGCACTCTCTCAGCCTCTATAGGATGTATCATGAGTGCATGACAAGACAACTCAAAAAATCTAGCCTCGTAATCTGTCACTGACATCGGACCCTGCTCCAGCTGCTCAAACTGATATCTCAGCTCCTCCCACTCAGTGGGTGGAATATACCTGTCCAGGAACAACTGTGTGAATTGCTCCCAAGTGATAGGAGGAGAATCTGCCGGCCTGCCGAGAATATATGACTGCCACCATCTGCGAGCCCGACCCTCTAACTGGAAGGTAGTGAAGTCCACTCCATGGGACTCTAATATCCTCATGTTGTGCAGTCTGTCCCTGCACCTGTCAATAAAATTCTGGGCATCCTCGCCTCTCTCACCTCCGAAGACAGGAGGGTGCAATCTAGTCCATCTATCCAATAACTTTTGCGGATCGCCGTCCGCAGCTGGTCTGGGCTCAAGTGTTGCTGCTATAGGCTGGGCCCCGCCCATGGGTAGTGTACCCGGGGTCTGATATACCACTGATGCATGACCTGTGGCCTGTGTAGTAGGGGTCTGGGCTCCCCCTCCCGCCTGGGATGTGGCAGGATCCACTGGAAATAAACCAACCCGAGTCATAGTATCCATGAACCGCATCATATAACCCATGACCTCTTGGAAGCCTACTGCATTCATGAAGTCCATCGGAGCAGGATCTGCTGGGGGCACCTCGCCCTGCTCCTCCGTGATGGGATTCGCCGCGGGTGGTGCAACTGAATAGCTCTGGGACGCCCTCGTCCCCTACCTCAGGTCGGTGCCCTCCCCCGACCTCTACCACGACCTCGTACGGTGGGGATAACGGCATCTCCCGGGTCAAGAACGTCAGATGCGCGCGTCCTCACCATTTGTGAGAGAATAGAAGAGTGATCCACAAGACTCTAATGGGTTTGCCCGTGACTCGTGAGACCTACGTGAATCTAGAGCTCTGATACCATGTTGTCACGACCCAAAATCCTAACTCAGGTCGTGATGGCGCCCAACACCGGGGTCAGGAAAGCCAACACTTGAATTACTAATGAATTTCCTTTATTTGTATAAAAACATTCCACACTTGCCACATTTTTAAGTTTAAAACATTAAGTGGAACCGGATAATTAACCAACTAAAATAAATGTAGCCACAAAGGATCATGAGCCAAAATATACGGTCCTAAAAGTATAATGTCTACTACGTATGTGCCAGGAACTAGTGTCACGAGTCTACATGCATACTAGTAGAGTGTACAAAAGATGAAATAGCTGTCCTACTGTCTGAATGAAATAGATAGGAATAAACCAAAGAAGACCTAGTGAGTATCGCCAAGGGAAGCAGCTCACCGTGAAGTCAGGACCTAGTGAGTATCGCCAAGGGAAGAAACTCACCGACTCCATAGTGCTGCTGAGAATCGCCAAGGGAAGCAGCTCACTATGAAGTCAGGTCCAAATACAACTCAAGATCGAGCTCCGACCTGATAACCAGATGCACCAGCCTCATAACCTGTACAATTAAGTATAGAAGCGTAGCATGAGTACATAAATAAATATGTACCTAGTGAGTATCCAATCTAATCTCGAAAAAGTAGTGACGAGAGGTCGACGTGATACTTACTAGGGTCAGAATAATATAATTTAAATATAGGCTAAATAGGGATGGCAGTAATGAACAATAATAATAAAGGCAGGAGCATCAAATAGCATTCTATAGTACCCTTACGTATCACCTTCCATAGCATAAAAGTTACTTAATTCCCTTCTTTTCATAAAATCAGCAAATGTAACTACAGGGCTTCCCATCAATTATCAAACACATAATAAGCCGTGAACGTACGGCCGATACGACGTGAAAAGTAAATGTGCACTGCCGAGGGTCGAACGGCCCGAACCATAGATGCATCTATCTTCCCGCTCGCGAATCGAACATGCGACGTGGTTAACATAATACTAGGGCTACCCCGCTTGTGAATCATTCATGCGACTCGGGTTCCCGTATAAAAACACAATTAACAAGAAATTTCGGATAATTTAGCAGGGAACATACTAGCAGAAAAAGGGTCCGAAAATGTCAACTTTGAATCATAACTTCTTAGGCCTTCATATGTGAGGTTCAAGGATATTAGACTACCTAGACCATATGCAAGATCACATATATAACACATAAAGCATGCTTGTGAATCCTAATCTACCCGTCAAGGCATAATAGTAGCTACGCACGGACTCTGGTCACTTCGTGCACGCGTAGCCCCGCGCAATTAAGTCATATAATCATTTATAAGCACCTATGGGGACAATTCCCTCTAAAAAGGTTATAAAGGAGACTCACCTCGTGTCGAACCTACTCTCCGGGTCAAGAATGCGCCCGAAACTACGAACTCGTCTCCCAAGGATTCGAAACTAGCCAAATGTTGCATAAATACATTAATTTATACTCAAAAGTATGAAATTCCCCTATTTACTTAGTTAATTCAACTTACTTTGAAAAATCCCAAAATACACCCCCGAGCCCACATGCTCGGATTCCGGAAATTTTCGAAGGAAACACTCACCCATAGCCTAAGGATCAATAATATATAGTTTTTGTATGATTCCATGGAAAATTCCTTGGTAATTCTCCCATTTCCCATAAAACCTATGTTTTTACTCTAACCCATGATTTTCTACTAATTAATGGGTTAATCTACTTAAGAATTCAAGCATCAAACTAAACTTAGGTTAGGAATTACTCACCTTACAGTAGCTAGGAATGTTTTAGACTAAATTAGACTAAGTCCCGTTTTTAAAAGTTCTGCCCAGCTGCCCCCTTCATCACGAACGCGACAGGGGATCCGTGTTCGCGAAGGCCAATGGCCCAGGCTCCTGAATCCCTTATATGCGAACGCTTAACAAGGCCCACGATCATGAAGACTAGCTGGGCTAGACCTACGCGAACACGGTGGGGTTTCTGCGGACGCGAAGAACAACTGGCATGGGCCAACCTCTTACACATCGCGAACGCGGGGGCAAGGGTGCGAACGCGGGGGCAAGGGTGCGAACGCGATGGTTAGAGGCCCAACCCATCGCGAATGCGGGAAAACTTCACCAACGCATAGAGCATCCGCCGCTCCTGCCCAACTTCTTCTTCGCGAACGCAGTCGCCCGTTCGCGAACGCGAAGAAGGAAACCAGACCTGGTAATTTCTGGTTCTTAGCATTTAGCTCAGAGGGGTCCGAAACTCACCCGAGCCCCCCGAGACCCTGTCCAAATGCACTGGCAGGTCTGAATTCATGATACGGACTCGCTCGAATTTTTGGAACATGAAAAAAACAACAAAACTAAGAATCCGACCTCAAAACCAAATTGAATCAAACTTTGAACTTCAAGTTTTAGAATTCACTTTCAATGCGCCGAACCTGCCTATACTACTAGGAATGACACCAAATTTTGTAAGCAAGTCATAAATAACATAACATAACTATTCCCAGTCTCGAAATTCCATTCGGACCTCAATAACACGAAATCACGTTCCAAACCAAAATTCTTGAACTTAAGGATTCATATTTCACTATTTGGTGCCAAAACGCTCCTGGGTCATCCAAAACCCGTTCTGAACACACGCCCAAGTTCAAAATCATCATACGAATCTACTGGAACCGTCGAAACTCGATTTTGAGATCGTTTACTCAAATTGTTGACCGAAATCAAACTTGACCTTAAAAGCCAACCTTAAGGAACTAAGTGTTCCCCATACCATTCTAAACTCCTCCGAATACCGAACCACCCATCCCCACAAGTCTTAAATCATTAAAAGCAACTGCGGGAAGTCTCATTTAGGGGAACGGGGTCCTAAAACGCAAAATAACCGGTCGGGTCATTACACGAGTCATCATCATCTTGTTTTCAAATTGACTTACTGGATGATCTTGTAGATGAATACAAAGATAATCAGTTAATGAGCAAGTCTCACAAGAAGGAGCTCATTTAAAAATTGAACTCAAGTGATCACCATGAGCATGGATGAACAACAGACATGGAATCCTAGGGACATGATATCTAGTATGATTTTAATGAGCATGTTGGTCCTAACACATGGATACACATATGAACGATATAAAAGGCCTAAGGCATGATCTCTACCCATTGATAATTAGATAATATATAACTACCCTCCCCGTTTCACTATCCATCCCCAATATTTGTTTACAATAATTATTACAAACCAATATTGAAGGAATTACATAAATATAAGAAAAAAATAAGAAGTTATCTATAGGGAGCCTGCTATATAGGCCCAGATCTCCATATCCTCAATGCAGATTGTGTTTCATAGCCTTTCTCATAATCTGGGTGTGTCAAAGTTCCCTAAGGACCTCAAGGGATCCTGTGCAATTCTCACACCCAAATTTCATAGCCATGGTAGAGTAAGTGCAGTGTGGAAGGGCCAGCCTTAGTGTGTCAGAGTTCAGAGGGATCTTAAAGGTCCCAAAGAAGTCACACACTAATGGGGCAGAACTTAAGGGTCTAAGAGTAGAGTGAGAGTGTTTGACATAGTTTTGAAAAGATTTTAGTAGGAAAATGATTTGAAAAGAGACTTGTTAAAATATAGTTTTGTAAAATAAAGGAGAACTGAACTCAGTAAAACAGCTTTGCAGGGAGCAGGATAATTGACACACTATAGACCAAACACAGAACCAAAATAGGTTTAGGAACATTCCCAGATCACAGACCCAAGATAGGTTCAATACCACAAACATTCGCCCAAAGGTAGTGGGGGACTGGGAACACATAAAGCACATGATGGTGAACACATAATAGGTAAAGGTCTTTTGCACTTGGTGCAGATAGTAGGACATGGATTCAGGAGCATAGTTACAGAATCAGTAATACCTTAGAGGACTCATGGGATTAGGAGATAGTATAGATTTATACTAGACATCAAAACAACTTAAGGTAGCAAATCAGTAGAGGCATGCCTTAACTAAACAACCAGTACACAAGTATAGAAATAGAGTAGAATCATATTGAGACAGGTTATGAGTTCATGAGAACATGCGGAACATAAAAAGGTAATACATAACTTGGCATACTAGATGAAGCAATGGGGCAAAGAGTTTAATTGCATGTTGAACAACAAAATAGTATATAGAAGCATATTAGAAACACAATGAATTGAAGCATCAAAAGAAACATATTGGTTTGGGAACTTGAATTGAAATTAGAACATACCAGTGAAGAGGACAGTAAACACAAAGTCATAAGAGAGCACAATAGTTAGCCTTGGCTTGCAACCGACTAACTTAAAACAGTAACAGGTAACACAGAAAGAGAGCATAAAGCTTTTAGTTGTGAGAGAGAGAGATATTGAACCGATGTGTGTTCGTGTTTAAGACTGTTAATGAGAGTAGTATATATAATAGTTTGAAGCTAGGTAAAATAAGGTAAGAATCAGACGGTTCAGTAATTATGGAACTCAAAAAATCAACTAGTGTAAAATCAGTACAAGTACTCCCTTAATTAAGGGAGTTAATTTCAAATGGTCATGATAGGTAGCAAGTAAGGAAAGAAATCATGTACAACAAATAAGGAAAGACTTCAAATATAGTAGGTACAGAGTAAGAAATTGGGGTCGGGTTCATAAGGTCTTAATTAAGGAAATAATGTAAGAATCAATTGACAGTGTAGTCAATCATGCAATAAGGCAAGAAATAAATTAAAGATCGGAAATTAGTAAAGATATTACCACATGAAATCAGTAAAGTAAATCAATCACAGGGAAATTAGGGATTCAAATAGGAGTAGTACTGATTTAGGAATCAACACAAATTACACAAAATAAACACGTAATGTGCGAGAGTCAGAAACACTAGTAATTAAAATAGGGTAAAATCACACGGAATCATGAATTACTGAATAAGCATAATACAAGAAGGAGAAGTAAAGATTCAGAGGTATCGATGAACAAAAAAAAAAGAGTAGAACCACATAATAAGCAGGGATAATAGCAGCCGGAAACCCTAACAAGCAAACATGGGGTAAACAGACTGCATCTAGTGGCTGAGTTGATTTACTTTACTGATTTCTTAGCTAGACTGTCAAGCTATCACTAAATGCTGGACTGCACAGGTCATACCTAGAATTAAGCCTATAATGCAAGCTGTACCAGCGTGTATAGTATGGGAATTATGGAAGAGAAGGAACAACTTAAAATATGGGGACGCAATATCAGTCAACAGAGTCATCTACCAAGTATCATCAACCTTACAAGCATTGGTACAGGTAAGAAAACCAGGAATTCGAGTCCCTCACAGGTGGCAGGATGTACTGTCCATGCTGCAGAACTATGTTCCTAAACTGAGTTGGGAAAAAGTCATATGGGAATGTCCTGATGAAGGCTGGATCAAGGTGAATTGTGATGGTGCAAGTAGAGGTAATCCAGGCAGAAGTTCCATTGGCTTTTGTTTGAGGGATGAATCTGGTGATATTAAGTATGCAGCAGGAAGGGAGATTGAGGAAGGATCCAATAATATAGCAGAAGTAAAGGCAATGCTGGAAGCTTTGAGGATGTGCAAAGAGCTCAATTACTCTCAAATCTGGGTACAAACTGACTTGTTACTCTTAACCAAGATCATTGAAGGTGAGTGGGAACCTCCTTGGACAATGGTAGATGAGATATAAGAGATTATGCAAATAAAGGAGGAGTACAACATCAAGGTGTCGCACACATATAGAGAAGGAAATAGATTGGCGGATCATTTGGCAAATCATGCTTTAGATGAAGGAAATATTGAATGCTACGAGTTTTGGGACCTTGACTCTATTGGGAGAAGGATATTCAATAAGGATAAACATCAATGGCCATACTTAAGGATCAAAGTTGCAAAAGAGTAGTAGGTGCAATGGGTAAGAAGTCAAGAGGAGAAGTTGGACTGATACATGGGGATAGGCAGGCTCAATGGAGGAGAGGGGGTGATCCTCAATCAGTTACAAATTCAGATGGACAAGATCAAATCAATATAGAGGAGATCATGTTTATCCAGTGTTCTACTAACTTTGTTTTTTGTTTTGCAGGTACAATCACAGTTCTATTGAGTACCTTGCTAGATTTCTTGGTGGTGGTATCAATGGATAACACTCAGCCCACTAGAAAGATAGGTAAGGAACCCAATAGGACTGAGCTAAGGATGATGAAAAAGCAGGAACATCAATTGAAGGGGCTCAGAAAGTCTAAGACAATTGGGCTAAGTCACAGTCTTATAACACAAGAAAAGGAGTTCTCAAGCAAATGGTACAAAAAGAAGTCGTCCTATTTCCTACTAGACACCATGCTGGTGGTATGGACATGAGGGACAATAGGAATAAGCAACAACTCAGGGCAAAGTAAAGATAGGAAGAGGATAGAAAGCAAGTGCAAGAGTCTCAGAACTAATCGAAATGGGACTAATTTAAGGAATTGGATGGGTACTGGGAGAATAAGTGCAGTAGTCACTAGCTACTCAGGAAGTAGGACAACAACACTCAATGGAAATGAGCAGCAGGATAATGGGAGCATGCACGCAGGAGAACTAGGCAATAGGTATAGAAGTATGCAAGTTAAATAAGTAAAAAAGAAACAGAAGAGGTTCAGTATGCATAAACGAATTGGACCTTCAAAATGGAGTCAAATAAGGAGCTGTAATAAGCAACTCAGAATGAGGAGGAGGCAACAGGTTTCTGAGGCAATACTGAAGAGGGGCCAACAAGAGGAAAGTGGGAAAAGGAATGGGCATATAGGGAGTCAGGCACTAACTACAACAACAAAAGTAAAGCTAAGTCTCGATAGGGAGCAATATATGATGAAGGACGTGGGCAATTCAGTACTGAGAAGTAAAGAGGATAGGAAGCTTAGAGGGCGGGAGATATCAGTAGACCATTATGTGCAAGTCCGTAGGGAGGAGAACATGATGGTCACCTTTTGGACTAACATAGTGTTCTTTTTTGCAGGAAACGATATTCTATCCATACCTTATCACAAATTACAACCTCTATGGGTGGTATTAGTACTATGTACTCATTCCCCTGAGGAAGGAAATGTGCCATGCACATGTATGGATAGCAGCAGAAGGAAGAGGCTTAAGGGTGATGGGATCACGTGCTGGTTTTCAACAACATCAGGGCACGCACCCTATACGAAGGCATGGAAGAGATCAAAGAAGAAGCCACCCGACACTGGAGGCAGTTACACAAGACATGGAATACGACAAGCTTATTCCCACTTCAACTGGGTGGGTAATACAGCAGCAAGTAATACAAACTGGATTGACACAATCACAGGGGACACATCCATCAATTATAAGGCAGCCTCCCAAGCAATGGCCAAACGAAAAATGAGTTGGAGGACGCTGTCTCGTCACTGGCAATGTTTACAACAGGGCTAGGGGGAAGAATATATTTTGAGGATAGATGCTGCAGCAGCCTCAAAGGTGGGTGGCGCTGAGTGAACTTCATAATTGGAACTGGCTATGCGTACAAACATTTCAACCAACAATGTGTCTACGCAGTGCAACAGACAACCAGGCACTTAGAATATTTGGGCTTATGCATTATTCAGATCGACTAATTTTTAGTTTTATTGGTAGTGGTAGTATAGTTACAATGTGTAATATCAACATTGGGCCGCTTAAGCTCAAGGTTGATTATAGGAGCTATGTACGGACATACTCTAGCGTCCTATAGCTAATAGGAAAACATGGACCTTGTTATTTATTATTTATCAAATAAACTTACTACTAGGCTCCTAGCCTAGTAGTATAATTTGCCAAAAAAAAGAAAAAAAAGCAGGGATAATAGCAGTCGGAAACCCTAACAAGCAAACATGGGGTACAAATCACGAAATCATTGAGTATTCATGAAAACATAGTGAACATAATAGAACAGGTAAGCCTATTATCGAAAACAAACTCAGAGCCACAAATTAAAGCCGAGACTTTGGGGTTTTTAACGAAATAACTCAGACACAAAGGGAAAAAGCTCGAATAAAGCTTAAACGTAAAAAATCATAAGATAATACTTAAATATGAAGGGAAATCATTTTTGAAAAGTGGTTTGAAAACCCTAGTTAGAAGGTGAAGAGTCACTTCATGAAAATCGGAAAACCTTTTTGAAAACACCAAAAATAGCTCGGAATAAGCCAAGATCTGTTATAGATCTATGAAAATCGGAGACTGAAGGAGAACCGCCTAAAGAACCACTGGTTCTAGCTGAAAAATGAGGAAATCTTACTCGAACGACCGTAGATGGCCGGAGAACGTCATGAAAGGCCATAGGTGGGAGTTGAACCGCTCCAGGTTCTCTTGAGGGCCTCAGGAAAGTGTCAAACCGGCGTGGGAAGAGAGCCATATTCTAGGAGTGGTGGTGAGACCGCCATGGTCACCAGCGAAGCAGTGGCCGGCGAGAGGAGCTAGGTTTAGCAGAGAGAGCTTGAGAGAGATGAGGGGAGAGGGCGGCAGAGTGTGACGAGAGAGTGAGAGGGGGAAATGAGGGTTTGGGGGGTAGGTCATAGGATTAAATTAGGTAAGAATTAACCTGGACAGTTGATCAAAATGATCAACGACCAGGATTTGGGCGGAATTGGATCGGGTATTGTTAGGATTTGGGCCTGTGGTTTTGGGCTAGTTTAATTGGGGTTGGGTTTTTTGGGTTGTGTAATTGGGTTAGGGGTCCGGTTAAATTGGGTTTAATTGAGAATTAAAGTGGCTAAAAGTTAAATACCCATAAAAATAGTTAAATAGTTAATAAAAATGGCCAATAATGAAATTGAGGCTAAAAAGATGAAATTAAAATGATTAATTAGTATTAAAAATATAAAAATGACTGATTATCGAGTAAAAATAGCACAAAATATATAATTAGGCTATAATTGCAAAGTTATTGCAATTATAGCTAAATAATGCCAATTTGGCTAATTTGTGAAATAATTAATTCTTAATAGAATAAAAAATAATATATTAAATCAAGAAATATTTTGAAATATTTTGTAATGCAATTTATGATTAATTATTGGAGATAAAAATACTGGATAAATTAGAATAAATTAATAAAAATATTGGAAAATTATAGAAAAATACCAATTGTTATAAAAACTGATTTTGAAGGTATATATGCAAAATTAAAAACAATTGGAGGAAAAATTGGGTATCAACAGCTGCCCCTCTTTACCCGGAAAGGATGAAAGAGTTATCGAGTAAAGATATGATGGCCAATTTTGACCGAACGAAACGGTTTGAAGAGTTTTAGGCCGCACCCTGGTTTATGAGTTGCCTAAATATCCCTGGTTTTACAGGAATCAGGACGCATGTAGTTTAGGAGTCATCGACGAAGTATCCTGATGAAGTTTTCTTATAAGAACGGACGCAACATATAGGGCTGGATGAATGAACGGTTTACGGGATTGTTAGGGAAACTGGAGCGGGTCCTCTCCTGCTAGGGTAAACGTCGCTTGCCGGGTTACCTGCAAATAACACAATACAAGCGTATGCTGTAAATTTAAACATGATGCAGGTTCCCGTTGGACTATGAATGTTGTCTTAGGACGGTTAAGAATGACGCCCTCAGACCATGATGTCCTGGTCCATTGGTTGCTTGATGCAGGATTCACAGGCCATGAAATGATGTTCTCATGCCATGAGGATGGTGCTTCCAAACCATGACTGTCACGACCCAAATCCGAACTCAGGTCGTGATGGCGCCCAACGTGGGGGTCAGGCAAACCAACAGTTGTGTTACTAACAAGATTTCCTTATTTGATAGATTATTCCGAAACTTTGCCAATTTTTAAGGTTTAACATTGTAAGGTGAAAACATATAACTTAGCCAATTTAGATCATCACAACCAAAAGAACCGTAGATGACATATATACAGTTCTGAAATATAACATCTACTACGTTCCAAGACCTAGTGTCACAAGTCTACGAGCGGACTAGTGGAATATACAACATAAGTAGAATAACTGTGCTACTGTCTGAAGTAAATGGACAGAAATAGCCAAAGGACTACTCCAAAGTGCCGCTGAGGGTCGCCAAGGGGAGCAGCTCACCATGGAGTCGGGTACGGAGTATGCCCTCAAGATCACGCCCCGGTCAGATAACCAGAAGCACCTGCCTTAGAACCTGTACAATTAAGTACAAAAGTGTAGCATGAGTACATATAAAAAAATATGTACCGAGTGAGTATCCCGTCTAATCTCGAAGAAGTAGTGACGAGAGGTCGACGTGATAATTACTAGGGTCAAGATGTAGTAATATAAGTGAATGAAGACTAGGCAGGGATAGTAGTTCCAGAAATTTCAAGACATGATAATATCAAGTATAAGTTTATAATTCACCTCTGCATGTCAACTCACACTAGTATAAAATAAACTAACTTTTCCTTTTCACATAAAGCAGTTTATATGATAACAATAAGACTCTCAGTCAAAATATACAGCACATAGTATGCCGAAGCGTACGGCCGAAGCGTTGCGACAATAAAATGTGCACTGTCGAGGGTCGAACGGCTCGAACCATAGATGCATCTATTACCCCGCTCGCGAATCGAACATGTGACGCGGTTGACATAATAATAAGGCTACCCCACTCACGAATCATACATGCGACATGAGTGCTCGTATACATACACATAATTATCAGGAAATCCAGGAATTCAATAGAGATTATACTTGCAAACAAGAACTTAAGCAACTGATTTTTTTTGAACGTAACCTCCTAATATTCTCATGCTAATTCAAGGGCAATAAGAAACTCAAAATACATTTAGGGGTACATGTAAGGCACATAAAGCATGCTCGTGAGTCCTAAAACTACCCGACATGGAATAATAGCATCTACGCACGAACTCTCATCACTTCGTGCGTGCGCAGCCCCTAGAAATAAGGACATTTAGATCATGTATAAATTACATATGGGGACAATAACCTATTACAAGGTTAGAAAGGAGACTCACCTCGTGTCGAATCTACTTCTCGGACCAAGGACGCGCCCAAAACTCCGAACTCTACACCCGAGGACTCGAAACTAGCCAAATGTTACACAAATATATCAATTCATGCTCAAAGTATGGAAATTCTCCTATTTATTTAGTAAATTCATCATTCTTGAAGAAATCCCAAAATTTGTCCCCGGGCCCGCACACTCGGATTCCAAAAATTCTCAAAGGAAACACTCACCCATAGACTAAGGATCACTAATATACGATTTTTACTTGATTTCATAGCCTATTCGTGGGAAATTCCCTATATTCTCGAAAGCCCTAGGTTACTACCCATTTCCTTGATTTTCACTAATTAAGAAGGTTAATTTAACTAAGAATTCATGCATTAAACTAACACTAGGATAGAGTTTACTTACCTTATCAGTATCTAGGTCGTGGAGCAGTTTTCCCAAGCTCTCAAGGTCTCAAATGGTGGAAGAAAATGGACATTTCCCGTGTTTAAAGAAACACACTGCCTAACAGTGGTTCCGCACCTGCGGCTCGAGGACTGCACCTGCGGCTCGAGGACCGCACCTGCGGTCTCGCACCTACAATCAATTGCTCGCACCTGCGGGAATGGACAAGAGGGCCTGGGATCGCACCTGCGGAGGGGACCCCGCACCTGCGGAAACTTGTCCGCACCTGCGAGAATGGTCTTCCTCACCTGGGGCCGCACTTGCGAGGCTTTGGACCGCAAGAGCGGTCCGCACCTGCGACTGGGAAACCGCACCTGCGGTCACACCAGATTTGGTGCACTAGCAGCTGAAGCTACTAGTTTTTAGCCTCGTTTGGTGCCCGGGAGGCACCTGGGCCCACCCGAGCCCCCGTCCAATTATACCAACAAGTTCTAAATCATAACACGGACTCACTCGAGCCTTCAGAACACTCAAGACAATGCTAAAACTCAAACTCACACTCAAAACCCCTAGAATTAAAGCTTAAGAACTTCAAGTTCTTAAATTCTATATCAATGCGCCGAACTGACCTATACTACTCGGAATGACACCAAATTTTGCAAGCAAGTCATAAATGACATAACAGAACTATTCTCGGTCTCGGAATTCCATTTGGACCTCGATAACACAAAAACACATTCCAAACCAAATTTCAAACTTAAGGAAATTTTTCTCATTTCTATATCGGGCGCCGAAACACTCCCGGGTCATCGAAAACCCATTCCGAACATACGCCCAAGTTCGAAATCATCATACGAAGCTATTGGAACTGTTAGAACTCGATTCTGAGGTCGTTTGCTCAAAATGTTGACCGAAGTATGGCCTAAAAGGCCAACCTTAATGAACTAAGTGTTCCTATACCACTTTATACACTTTCGAATCCCGAACCACCCGACCCCGCAAGTCATAAATCACAATAAGCCTCCATTGGAAGTTTCATTTAGGGGAACGGGGTCCGAATACGCGAAATGACCGGTTGGGTCGTTATATTCTCCAAGAAGCTCCTGATCTCTGTAGCTGAAGTAGGACGCGACCAACTCTGAACTGCCTCAATCTTCTGGGGATCAGCCTTGATACCCTCTACGGATACCACATTTCCCAAGAATTCCATGGAATCCAACCAAAACTCACACTTGGAGAACTTAGCATATAGCTTCTGTTCTCGAAAAGTATGGAGCACAACTCTCAAATGTTGCTCATACTCCCCCAGGCTACGTGAGTAAATCAAGATGTCATCACTAAAAAAAATGACAAAGGAATCAATATACGGCCTGAACACCATATTAATCTAGTCCATGAATGCTGCTGGGGCATTAGTTAAGCCAAATGACATCACCAGGAACTCATAGTGGCCATATCTCGTACGGAAAGGAGTCTTCGGAACATCTGAGGCCCGAATCTTCAACTGATGATATCCTGATCTCAAATCAATCTTAGAAAACACCCTAGCACCCTGCAACTGGTCAAACAAATCATCGATGCGGCAGAGGATACTTGTTCTTAATGGTGACCTTGTTCAACTGGCGGTAATTAATACACATCCGCATATACCCATCCTTCTTCTGCACAAATAGGACTAGAGAACCCCACGGCGATACACTCGGTCTGATAAAGCCCTTAGCCAACAACTCCTCAAGTTGCTGCTTCAACTCATTCGGAGCCATACGGTACGGGGGAATGGAAATAGGCTGGGTGCCTGGAGCTACATCAATGCAGAAGTCAATATCACGATCCGGGGCATGCCCGAAAGATCTGAAGGAAAAACATCGGCAAACTCTCGAACAACTGGCACTGAATATCTCGTCGTAGACTCGGCGGTGGTGTCCCGCACATAAGCAAGATAGGCCAGACAACCCTTTTCGACCATATGTCGAGCCTTCATGAATGAAATAACCCGGCTGGCTGCACTAACTAAGGAACCTCTCCACTCCAGCCTAGGTGACTCGGGGATGGCTAAAGTAATTGTCTTGGCATGGCAATCCAACACGACATGATAAGGAGATAGCCAATCCATGCCTAAAATAACCTCAAAATCGACTATGTCGAGCAATAAAAGGTCTGCTCTGGTCTCGAACCCACAGAGGGTGATCACACAAGACCGATAAATCCGGTCTACCACTACAGAATCGCCCACAAGAGTGGACACATATATAGGAGAATCCAAGGACTCACGAGGAACATCCAAGAAACAAGCAAATAACGCTGACACATATGAATAAGTGGATCCTGGATCAAATAGCACTGATGTCTCCCTACCACATACTGATATAGTACCTGTGATCACGGCGTCTGAGTCCACTACATCTCCTCGGGCTGGAATAGCATAGAATTTGGCTGGTGTACCTGAAGACGGACCTCCACTGGACCGAATGGGAGCTAACTGAGCTCCCCCTGCCTGGCCTCCACCTCTGGGACGACCTCTACTAGTTTGTCCTCCACCTCAGGGTGGACGGGGCACCGGTGCTGAGTATGTAGGCTGGTAACTCTGCTGAACAGCCTTTCCCCGAAGCCTGGGACAAGTCCTCCTCATATGGCCTGACTCCTCACACTCATAACATCTCACTGGTGGCATGTCCTGCTGCCCTGAAGAAGAACCTTGGATAACTGGGGACGATGAGAACCCTCTGGCATGGCACTGAAGTAAGGACTAGAAGACCCCTGATGACCGGAATACCCGTCGAAGTAACCCCGAATGGCTGGTGGGCGATAAAAACTCTCTGGCATGGCGCTGAAATAAGGCCTCACTGGAGCACCACGGGGAGGTGGTGGATGAGCTGAATATGGAGGCCTGCTAGGCTGGCCTCTACTGAAATGACCCCTGCCCCTATCTGGGGCACCTCTGAAATCTCCAAAAAATCTAACTCTCTTGTCCTGCTGACCCTGCTCTCTGCCCCTCTATCGATAACCCTCAATCCGACGAGCTATCTCGACCACAAGCTGATAGAGTGTACCCATCTCCACCTCTCGGGCCATGTTGGATCTAATAAGGGCATGACGAGACAACTTAGAAAACCTGGCCTCGTAGTCTGTCACTGACATTGGTCCCTGCTCCAGCTGCTTAAATTGATACCGCAGCTCTTCCCTCTCGGAGGGTGGAATATATTTGCCTATAAACAACTGAGTGAACTTCTCCCAAGTGATAGAAGGGGAACCTGCTGGTCTACCCAGGATATACGACTGCCACCATCTGCGAGCCCTGCCCTCAAGCTGAAAGGTAGTGAAATCTACTCCATGGGACTCTAATATCCTCATGTTGTGCAGTCTGTCCCTGAACCTGTCAATGAAGTCCTCGGCATCCTCACCTCGCTCACCCCCGAAGACTGGAGGGTGGAATCGAGTCCATCTATCCAATAACTTCTGCGGATCGTCGTCCGCAGAGCTATGGTGCTACTGATGCTGGCTGGACCCCACCCACGGGCAGTGTACCTGGGGTATGACGTAATGCCGTTGTCTGACCTGCGGCCTGGGTAGTAGGGGTCTGGACTCCCTCTCCAGCCTGAGAAGTGGCAGGATCTGCTGGAAATAAACCAGCCTGGGACATAGTGTCCATAAATCTCATCATACGACCCATGATCTCCCGGAAGCCTGGCGCCGTCGTGAAGTCCACTGGAACAGGATCTGCTGGGGGCACCTCGTCCTGCACCTCAATGATAGGATCCTCTGGTGGTGGTGCAACTGGAACAGCTCTGGGACGCCCTCGTCCCCTACCTCGGGTCGGTGCCCTCTCCCG
The DNA here is from genome assembly GCA_005239495.1 of Nicotiana undulata. NCBI lineage: Eukaryota > Viridiplantae > Streptophyta > Magnoliopsida > Solanales > Solanaceae > Nicotiana > Nicotiana undulata. Next base: position 189,560 of record ML275807.1, read on the forward strand.
GCCTCTGCCACAGCCTCTAATGGCGGGGGTAGCGACCCCTCCTGGGTCTGGGACATCGGATGCGCACATCCTCACCATCCGTCAAAGAATAGAAGAATGATTTTTTAGTACACCATCGACTGCACGATAGAATATGAATAAAGAGAGGTTTCCTAACACCCTATAGCCTCCTGAAGATAAGTACAGACGTCTCTGTACCGATCCGTAAGACTCTACTGGGCCTGCCCGTGACATGTGAGACCTACGTGAACCTAAAGCTCTAATACCATGTTGTCACGACCCAAATCCGAACTCAGGTCGTGATGGCGCCCAACGGCGGGGTCAGGCAAGCCAACACTTGTGTTACTAACAAGATTTCCTTATTTGATAGATTATTCCGAAACTTTGCCAATTTTTAAGGTTTAACATTGTAAGGTGAAAACTTATAACTTAGCCAATTTAGATCATCACAACCAAAAGAACCGTAGATGACATATATACAGTGCCAAAATATAACATCTACTACGTGTCAAGACCTAGTGTCACAAGTCTAAGGGCGGACTAGTGGAATATACAACATAAATAGAATAATTGTGCTACTGTCTGAAGTAAATGGACAGAAATAGCCAAAGGACAACTCCAAAGTGCTGCTGAGGGTCGCCAAGGGGAGAAGCTCACCGTGGATTCGGGTACAGAGTATTCCCTCAAGATCACGCCCCGGTCAGATAACCAGAAGCACCTGCCTCAGAACCTGTACAATTAAGTACAAAAGTGTAGCATGAGTACATATAAACAAATATGTACCCAGTGAGTATCCCGTCTAATCTCAAAGAAGTAGTGACGAGAGGTCGACGTGATACTTACTAGGGTCAAGATGTAGTAATATAAGTGAATGAAGACTAGGCAGGGATAGTAGTTCCAGAAATTTCAAGACATGATAATATCAAGTATAACTTTACAATTCACCTCTGCATGTCAACTCACACTAGTAAAAAATAAACTAACTTTTCCTTTTCACATAAAGCATTTTATATGATAACAACAAGATTCTCAGTCAAAATATACAGCACATAGTATGCCGAAGCGTACGGTAGAAGCGTCGCAAAAATAAAATGTGCACTGCCGAGGGTCGAACATCTCGAACCATAGATACATCTATTACCCTGCTCGCGAATCGAACATGCGACGCGGTTGACATAATAATAAGGCTACCCCGCTCGCGAATCATACATGCGACGCGGGTGCTCATATACATACACAGAATTATCAGGAAATCAAGGAATTCAATAGAGATTATACTTGCAAACAAGAACTTAAGCAACTGATTTTTTTTTAACGTAACCTCCTAATATTCTCATGCTATTTCAAGGGAAATAAGCAACTCAAAATACATTTAGGGGTACATGTAAGGCACATAAAGCATGCTCGTGAGTCCTAAAACTACCCGACATGGCATAATAGCAGCTACGCACGGAATCTCGTCACTTCGTGCGTGCGCATCCCCTACAAATAAGGACATTTAGATCATGTATAAATTACCTATGGGGACAATTTTCTCTTACAAAGTTAGAAAGGAGACTCACCTCGTGTCGAATCTACTTCTCGGAACAAGAACGCTCCCAAAACTCCAAACTCTACACTCGAGGACTCGAAACTAGCCAAATGTTACACAAATATATCAATTCATGCTCAAAGGATGGAAATTCTCCTACTTATTTAGTAAATTCATCATTCTTGAAGAAATCCCAAAATTCGCCCCCGGGCCCGCACACTCGGATTCCAAAAATTCTCGAAGGAAACACTCACCCATAGCCTAAGGATCATTAATATACGATTTTTACTTGATTTCATAGCCTATTCGCGGGAAATTCCCTAAATTCTCGAANAACACTCACCCAAAGCCTAAGGATCATTAATATATGATTTTTACTTGATTTCACAGCACATTGACATGTAATTTTCTAAATTTCCGAAATTCCTAGGTTACTACCCAAATCCCTAAATTTTCACTAATTTAGTAGCTAGTTTAATTAGTAGATCATGTATTAAGCTAGTACTAGAGTAGAATTTACTTACCTCTTCAGTAGATAGGTGAATTTGCCCTTTCCCAAGGTCCCTAGGTCGACAATGGAGGANTTCCCAAGATCTCAAGGTCTCAAATGGTGGAAGAAAATGAAGAAAATGGACATTTCCCGTGTTTAAAAGAAACACACTTCCTAACAGTGGTTCCGTACTTGCGGCTCGAGGACCGTACCTGCAGTCTCGCACCTGCGAAAATGGACAAGAGGTCCTGGGATCGCACCTGCAGAGGGGACCCCGCACCTGCGGCTCCGCTCCTGCGGCTCCGCTCCTGCGGAAACTTGTCCGCACCTGCGAAAATGGTCTTCCTCACCTGGGGCCGCACCTGCGGTCACACCAGATTTGGTGCACCAGCAGTAGTAGCTACTGGTTTTTAGCCTCATTTGGTCCCCGGGAGGCACCTGGGCCCACCCGAGCCCCCGTCTAATTATACTAACAAGTCCTAAATCATAACACGGACTCCATCGAGCCTTCGGAACACTCAAGACAACACTAAAACTCAAAATCACACCTTCAAAACCCCTAGAATCAAAGCTTAAGAATTTCAGGTTCTTGAACTCGATATCAATGCGCTGAACCGACCTATACTACTCGGAATGACACCAAATTTTGCAAGAAAGTCATAAATGACATAAAGGAACCATTCTCGATCTCGGAATTCCATTCGGACCTCGATAACACAAAAACACGTTCCAAACCAAATTTCAAACTTAAGGATTTTTTCCTTTGTTATATATCGGGCGTCGAAATGCTCCCGGGTCTTTGAAAATCCATTCCGAACATACGGCCAAGTCCGAAATCATCATACGAAGCTATTGGAACTATCGGAACTCGATTCTGAGGTCGTTTGCTCAAAATGTTGACCGAAGTTAAATTTGGCCTAAAAGGCCAACCTTAAGGAACTAAGTGTTAAAACCCTAAACCCAACGTAATTTGAAGCGCTCTCTGCCTTCTCTCTAGAATTTCTTTTTTAGAGAGAGAAAGTTCAATTTTTTTGATTTTCCGACCAATAATGGCCACAACTTCCGGCGGCCAGCCACCACCAGTGACTGGGCTGACCTCCACGACCCCACCCATCACAACCCAGCCCCCAGCGAACCCAAACACCCCACCCCAGGCCATGGATTATGCCAAGGCTGTGAAGCCTGCGTCAAATTTTGCTTTTGTTAATGAAAGAATTACTGCTGTGGATCCAATTCCTATTAGGCGAGCTTCGTTATTACAAGGTAAACCTTTAATTGAATTCATGGAATCAGAAGTTGATCGTATGAACGTGCTGGAAGGTTTGCAATATGCAGTCATATGTAAGTTTTCATATGGTTGGCCTGAACTTAGTGAGTTACGTAGGATTATTCCAATTTAATGCAGAATAAAAGGTGAATGCAACATTGGTTATCTACGTGATCGTCACCTATTGATAAGACTATCTT
>ML275809.1:4017-23013 GCA_005239495.1 Nicotiana undulata
CTTGTTTTTCGACCCCAAATTGAGGTTGAATCACCCAAAGTTCTCAAAAACCCAACTCTACCTAAAATCCCTAATTCCTACTTTGATTCCATGTTTTTAGCCCTAGATTCTAGTGTATGATGAAGGAAAAATGGAAGGAATTGGAGTTAAAGTCACTTACCCAAGTGGTTATGGAGGTAGAATAGCATGGGGGTCGTCAATGGGGTTTGGAGAATAAGAGAAGAGTGCAAAAATAAGAAATCCCGTAATGATATTCTGTTTTGGGGCTTTTAAAATAACTGGGCGAAAATGTTCAGTGCGATCGTGGACAAGGGATTGTGATGGCGGAGGTAGCTGGGTTTCACTCTCTGCGATCGCGGAGTGAGAAATGCGATCGCGGAGAAGCTGGACTGCATTCTCTGCGATCGCGGCCCCACCAATGCGATCGCATAAGGCATCAAACCCCTCCCCCACTCTCAACTCTATGCGATCGCAGATCAACCTATGCGATCTCATAGACTAAACTACCAAACACTAGAAAACTCACAAACACCAGATTTTTTTTTCATGTTTTCACACCGTGTTAGCTACCCGAAACTCACCCGAGCCCTCGGGGCTCAAAACCAAAAACACACACGACTCCCAAAACATTCTACGGACTTGTTCAAGCTTTTAAATCATCAAAATATCATCAAATTCATCGAATTAAACCTCGAAACTCTTAGAATTTTCTCAAACTTCATAAACTTCTAAATTTCCCATTTTTAATCCGAATCACGTCGTTTCAAGTCCGTTTCACACCAAATTTCACAGATAAGACAAATAACATATAATAAACTTGTTCCCGGCTCCGGAATCTTAATACGGGCCCGGTAACACAGTTTTCACTTAATAATTCATTTTCCAATTCCTTTATTATTTCCAGAAAACAATTTCCTTTAAAAATTCATTTCTTGGGCTTGGGACCTCGAAATTTGATTCCGGGTATACGCCCAAGTCCCATATTTTTTCTACGGACCCTCCGGGACCGTCACATCACGGGTCCGGGTCCATTTACCAAAAATGTTGACCAAAGTCAACTTTATTCATTTAATTATCATAAATTCCATTTTTCATCCAATTTCAGTATAAAGACTTCCCGGCTACACGCCCAGGCTGCGCACGTATATCGAGGTGAGATTAACGGAGGCTTTCGGGGTCTCGAAACACAGATTTAGCTAGAATTACATTAGGATGACCTTTTGGGTCATCACAGTTCAAGTAGTAAAAGAGCAAGTCGTATCCAAAGAGTCCTTCATAGTCTCAACCTTTGATTGTTTTGCAATAAATATGAGTTATTACTTTTGCTTCCTGACTATATTTTGGATCTAATGACACCGGTGAGAATGACACTAAAAAAGAAAATAGAATTATAACTTGGAGATTTGAGAATTGTTTAATCATTTTCATGTAGTATTTCTTAATTAATATCCAATAAATATCTATATTTATTGAGAAGGTTTAGATTTTAAGATTATTTACATATAATCCAAATAACTCAAATATTTAATATGGTTAGTGTTCGCGCATCCGCACGAGTGCTAATACTAGTGTAAATTTATGTTCAAAGATCGAACATACAACTTGTAATTAAGGACAAAAGAGTGTAACCATTCTATACATAATAATTCAACTTTATTAGAAAGTATGTAACACGCCAAAAAGAGGGGATAAACAAAGAGAATTCCCTTCTAGTTTATCAATATCTAGAATATCTATTGACAACATTATATTGCATAGACCAATAGCTATGTTTTTCAGGCAGTTGCCAACGCTCAATGGATATTGAATTTGAAATGCTAGTTGACAATATAAAGAAGCTCAAATCCTACAATTGTCTTGCAGAGCATCTTGAGTTTACAAGAATAGTTCAAGAGAATCGGTGTTTGCATGCATGATGGGAAGTATATGACAAAACCTAAAGACAGTAAAAAAGGAATTAATTAAAGTAATTGAACAAAACGGAATATGCAGGGATAACAGAAAAGATTCATTCACTTAGAAAAAGCCGCAAGCACATATGATGAGCATAAATAAGAATGCGGAGTTGTTTGAGGAAGAGAAGTATGTCAGAATAATGGACTATGACTGAAGAGAGCATATACAGACAGAAGCCTAGAGTCTCTTATTTCTTTGCTAATATAAAGGGAAGGAAAGCACAAAATCAAATAATTAAGAATGTTCAAATAAGTGGATGGGGAGATTATTAAAAGACTTGAGGGTATTCAAGCAGAGACGGTTGGGTTCTATCTACAGATACCCACCAATAATGAAAGAACGGCCAGTTCTAAGTAGAATACAACAACTGCACCTCATAAAGCCTTTTATAAAAGAAAAATTGGTACTAACTCTGAAGGGAATAGATGACTTGAAGGGACCGAGGGAGATGGTCTCAGTGCTTTCTTTTTCAAGAAAGCATTGCATGTTATTGGGGATCGATGAGGTTACTAAAGTAGTTTGAATTTTTTTGACACTGGTAATATGTATAAACCAATCGATATATAGCAGTTACTCCGATTCCTAAAGTCAAGAATTCATCATCTATAAGGGAGTACATACCTACTTGATGTACAACTCTATACAAGATACTTTTCAAGGTTATTACAAGCATATTACAACATGTTATGAAGCTAGAGGATTGCAATCAACATGCTTTTATACCTCGTAGAATGCTAACAAACAATGTGATCCACAGCCATAAATTGGTTAAGGGGTAATGTGATGACCTGAAAGGTCATATCATGTTTTAAAACTAAACTATGTGTTCTGAATCCTTAAATAACTCATTATAGCATTTCTCGACTTGCGTGCGCAGTCTGGGTATTGACCCAGAAGGATTATATGTAAAAAGCTGAAAAAATAAGAATTTTTGCCTTAAAAGTTGATTTTAGTTGACTTCGATCAACGTTTTGAGTAACGGACCCGGACTCGTATTTTGACTGTCCTGGTTGGTCCGTATTGAATTATGGGACCTGAGCGTATGCCCGGAGTCGAATTGCGAGGTCCCTAGCTCGAGATATGAATTTTTGTTGAAAATTAAAAGTCTGAAAATTAAATGGTTTTAAGAATCTATTGATGTTTGGAATTATTGATACAGGGCCCGTATTTTTGTTCCGGAGCCTGGTACATGTTCAATATAATATTTATGACTTGTCTGTGAAGTTTGGTAAGAAACGGAGTTAGTCTGGCGTGATTCGAGCGTCCGGTTGAGAAAATAGAAATTCTAAAGCTTTCTTGAAAATTTCATTCGATTTGGTGTTAAATTCGTAGTTCTAGGTGTTATTTTTGGCAATTTGCTCGCGTGAGAAATCTCCTATGATGTTTTTAGACTTGTGTGCACTTTTGGTTTAGAATCCCGAGGGCTCAGTGAGTTTCAGATAGGTTTCAGAGTGGTTTTGGACTTAGGAACACAGCTGGTGCAAGTTTCATCTGGTGCTGGACTGCAGACTTCGCAAATGCGAGGTCTGGCTTGCAAATGCAAGCCTCGCTTTTGCGAAGGACACTTCGCACTTGCAAGCATGGGCTGGGACTGAGATTCTTGCATTTGCGAGATATTTTGTCGCATTTGTGATGGTTCAATGTTAGAAATTGCGAAGGCAGAGATGCGAGGAGTTCGCATTTGTGATACTTTTCTCGTGTTTGCGGGCTTCGCATTTGCGACATCTGCAGCTGATGAAAAGAGACTTAGACGGGATTTTTCTCCCATGCTTCAAAATTTCGAACGCAAGAACCCTAGAGGCGATTGCTCCAAGATCAATGCTTCCCCAAAACTTTGGTAAGTGATCCTAACCTACTTTCTTTCAATGTCCCATCATATTTAACAGATTTTCATGGCAGAAATTGAGGGTTTGGGTAGAATTAGGGAATTTTAGAAAATTAGGATTTAGACCTCAAATTGAGGTCGGATTTCTAAACTAATTGCATATTCGGGCTCGGGGGTGAATAGTTGAATGGGTTTTGGTCTGAACCTCGAGTTTTGACCAAGCGGGCCCGAGGTTGATTTTTGACTTTTTGGGAAAAACTTTGAGAAACCTAAATTTATGCATTGTAATTGATTTCCTTAGCAATATTTGATGTTATTAAGTTAATTATGGCTAGATACGAGTGGTTTGGAGGTAGAATCTAGAGGAAAAGTGGTAATTGAGCAGTGAGTGGCCTGTGGAGCGAGGTAAGTATTGTGCCTAACTTTGACTTGAGGATTAGGAATCCTTGTCTTAATTGCTATATGAAAATCATGTGATCGACGTATATGTGAGGTGACGAGTACTTATGTGCCGCCAATTTATCTGTTTGCCTAATTGCTACTTGTTAGATATTGTTTCTCCTTGTTGAAGATAATTGTTATTTTATAGTTTCCTTATCCCATATTACTTGCTTAAGCTGTTCTTATTTGTGTTTTAGTGATATTCTGGATTGATCTCGCTTAGTAGTATTACTTGTGTAGAGTTTTATTGAGTATAAGACTGTTATTTGCCTTGTCAAGTTTAAGTATTGAGAAAGGTCTGGTGTTAATTTGTGAAACTTCTATACTTCCTGTGTAATTGATATGAATATGGTGGGAACGGGTTGCACGCTGCAACAGGTAGAATAATGGTGATGTATTGAGGAAAATTGATATTATACGGTGAGATCGGGTTGCACGCCGCAACAGGTGTAATAAGGGTAGAATGTGGTGATATAAGGGTGAATCGTTATTGTGATTATTATGATATGGTAGGATCGGGTTGCACGCCGCAACACTCTGTTGTTATGTTATTAAGAGGAAATAAGGGAGGATTATGATATGTACAGTGGGATTGGGTTGCGCGCCGCAACAATTTATATGTTCATGACTCTTTCTTTGATTGTGTTAGCTATACGGTAGTATTGAATTACACTTAAGGATTGGTTATAGCTGAACACTGATGTAGTACATTGGGTACTGTATTTATTTCTTGCAAGTTATTGTTTTTACTTCATTCTGCCTTATTTTCTGTCTTATTATTCACTATATGCAGCTTATATTGTGAGTGTCCCGCCGTAGCCTCGCCACTCCTTCGTCGAGGTTAGGCTCGACACTTACCAGTACATGGGGTTGGTTGTACTAATACTGCACTCTACACTTCCTGTGCAGATTTTGGAGCAAGTAGTGGCTGATCGAGAGGTTGGCTGCAATATTTCACAGCTCGGAGACTCAAGGTAGTCATGCTGGCGTCCGCAAGCCCTGGCGTCCCCTTCTACACTCATATATTTACTATTTTTACTTTACTTCACAAACAATTTCACTTTCTTTTGGACAAATGTTTGTAGAAAAGTCTTAGAATGTTCGTGAATTTGTGACTCCGGATTCTGGGTAGAATTAGCTTGTAATTAAAGTTGCTATCTATATAGCTTCACGTTTATTTCGGTTTATTTTGTTTGCTTAATGGTAATCACTAAAGACATAGAGAATTAGCTAAATAACCTCTAACATTGGCTTGCCTGGAAAGTGTGATGTTAGGTGCCACCACGATCCCGACGGTGGGAGTTTCGGGTCGTGACATGTATGTAAGGAAAGGAGTGTCATCTAGGTGTATGACGAAAATTGATATGCAAAAAGCATATAACTATTTGGAGTGGAAATTCCTTGAGAAAATTCTAACATGCATGAGCTTCTCACAACAGTTTGTGAAGTGGATAATGGCATGTGCCGTGATTGTGTCCTACTCTATAACTATAAATGGTAGCCCAACTCCCCCCATTTGCTGCCTATACAGGGGTGAGACAATGTGAACCTATGTCTTCATACCTTTTTATTTTGGCAATGAAGTATTTAACAAGAGTATTGACGACTCTCAAGCATAAACTTGATTTTCAATTCCATCCAAGATGAGAGAAGGTGAACATCATCCGGCTCTTTTTTGCAGATGATTTACTCTTATTCTATAGAAGAGATGTGGAATCAGTTAAGATGTTGTACCAATGCTTCCAATTGTTTTCTAAGGCATTAGGTTTAGTTGTTAACAAAGCAAAAGTTGCATCTACGTTGGAGGGGTTTCACTAAATACTCAACATGAAATTGTTCAAAAGCTTGGTTTCATAGTAGGGGAGTTACCTTTCGGGTATCTTCGGGTACCTTTGAGCATATAAAGGATGTCGGTTGGACAATGTCAACCTCTCTTTTGGTTAGGATCCTAGGAAGGGTGGCAAGCTGGACTACAAAATTCTTATCACATGCATGGAAGATGCAGCTAATAAAGAGTGTACTCGTTGCTTTCCAATCTTTCTGATCTCAAAATTTTCCTTTAAAGTCGGTCTTACAAAATATTGAAATAGTGTGCAAAAGATTCTTATGGACATGAACTACTGAGGCTAAGAACAAAGCACTAGTGGCATTGGAGAAGCTGTGCTGAACAAAATTTGTTAGAGTGTTACAGCTCACGCTTTTCCTCCACCTATGAAGTTGGAGATTTATAAGGTTTGGGCACAACACATCAGATGGCGACACGTATAAGGAAAAAGAAGCGGTTAAATTTGGCCAAACATCGCCAGCTATCCCACCGGATGTAGTGGCCGGTGTGGGGTGACCCATTTGTTATGTGGGCGGCAGAATTTTCTAGGCTTGGTATAAAGGGACAAATTGACTCTTCTCTCTTTCATTCTAGGAGATATCACCAATTTTAGTTCACCCAAAATGTCTACCCCCCCCCCCACCTCTCTCTCTTTGATAATTCCTAAACAGTCCAAGGCTAAATTAGAGGCGAATTGTCACGACCCGGAATTCCCATCTTCAGGGTCGTGATGGCACCTAACATTTCACTTGCTAGGAAAGCCAACGTTAGAGAACCGTTAAGTCAATTTTAGTCAATTTCAATAACAAAATCAATTAAATCAAATAGAAGCTAAAATTGAAATGCAGAATAACATAAATGCCCATAATCTACTACAATTCGGATCTGGAGTCACAACTCACGAGTCTCTAAGATTTTCTACAAGAAGAGTCTGAAAGAAATACAACTGTTCTGAATGAAAAGAAACAATAAAGTAGGGCAAATAGAAGGGGACTCCATGGTCTGCGAACGCCAGCAAATCTACCTCGAGTCTCCAATAAACAAGTCCAAGTTGCTGCGCCTAACGGACAGCTAGGGCCGGTACCAAAATTTGCACAAGAAGTGCAGAGTGTAGCATGAGTACAACCGACCCCATGTACTCGTAAGTGTCGAGCCTAACCTCGACGAAGTAGTGATGAGGATATGACAAGACACTCACATGATAAACCTGTGCAGATAATAATATATGTACAAGATAACAACATATAAAAGCTAATCATGTACTATTGGGAGGGGGACATGCTAAAGGGGATACAAAATACGAGAGATACAACGAAAATGATAAATAGATCAATCAATATGCCTTTAACCAGAACAATTAAGCACAATGAAGAAAATTGCACGGCATCACCCTTCGTGTTTCTACTCTCAACCTCACAATGAAACAAGAACACTGCACGACATCACCCTTTGTGCTTTTACTCTCACTCTCTATATAAATCAATAGATATGGCACGACATCACCCTTCGTGCATTAACTCTCATAACATGGCACAGAATCACCCTTCATGCATTAACACTCATATACGACACGTCATCACCCTTCGTGCATTAACACTCTCCCTTACCATAAAATAGTGAACATAAATAAAAGGGAGACAGAATAAACAAGAACAAGCCTTATATGAACAATGTTTCCACAATAACATCCTAAACTTCGGGAAAAATAATACTCAAATATCTCGAATATCTAGTAAATGCGAGAAGAACGAACAATTTAATAATTAACTAGACTAAGCAGGGATATCATGATCAAAGAAGGAAATAAATTGCAAGAAAACCAGTTTCACCGCATGCTTTGACCCAGCAACAACACATAAGTACTCGTCACCTCACATATACGTTGTACCAAATATCTATACATGAAGCAAATAGGAAAACAAGTCCTAATCCCTCAAGTCAAGGTTAACCACGACACTTACCTCGCTCCAAGAATCAATTCAAATCTCAACCACCATTTTTCCTTTCAAACAAGCCTCTGAACCAATAGAATCTAGAACATTACCAACCAACGATTGAAATTAAGCCTTAGGAACTACCCACGATTGCAAAGGATTCAATTTAGGTTATTATTAAAAAAGTCAACAAAAGTCAACTCTGGGGCCCGATTGGTCCAAACCCAAAATTCGGACCAAAATCCGATTACCATTCACCCTCTAGCCGGGTTATGTAATTTGTTTTGGAATCTAACCTCAATTTGAGGTCTAACTCTAGTTTTTACAAAAATTCCTAATTCTACCCAAACCTCCAATTTCCACCATGAAAATACTAGATTTTAGGTTGAATCATAAGAAATGTAGTGAAAGATTGAAAGAAAATGGATTAGAATCACTTACCAATGATTTGGGGAAGAAGGGTGCTTGGGAAAATCGCCTCTAGGGTGTTCTTGTTTTGAAAATTTGAAGAATGAACAAAAATCTCGTCTAACTCATAGTTGTTCAGTTATAGATGTCGCAATTGCGATGTCATGTTTGCAATTGCGAACATCAAAATTGCGAGAAAGATGTCGCAATTGCGAACTCTTCTCAAATCCCAGAGACCGCAAATGCGATAAAACAGCCGCAAATGCCAACCCGGCTGCCCTCGCGAATGCTGACCTTTCTTTGCGAATGCCAAGTTCCTCAAAACAGTGTTGAGTCGCATTTGCGATGCTGCTTTCGCAAAAGCGGATCTGGTTTTTCCTCGCAAATGCAAGTACCCTGTCATGCCCAAGCTCACAATTGCAATGGTTTCTTCACTAATGCGAGCCATGCGAGATCTGCAACAGACACCAGAAACTAAAATGTATCAGCTATGTTTCTAAGTCCAATTTCACTCTGTAGCCTATCTGAAGCTCACCCGAGCCCTCGGGGCTCCAAAAAAAACATATACACAAGTCCAAAAATATCATACAAACTTGCTCGCGCGATCAAATCACCAAAATAACACCTAGAACTACGGATTGAACACCAAATCAAATAAAATTTTCAAGAAGGCGTAATGGCTCCACTTAAACTTGTGGGGATTTTAAAAGTCGATACACGAACTTGCACTTTTATCATTTGAACACTCCAACTTGATGCAATGGATACTAATAAACACATTTGACCGTTGATTATGCCTATGTGGAAGCAGCGCAGCTGACATGGCTAAATTGTGTGCAAATCACGCTGCAAAGGCGCGTGAATAGTGTTTTTATAAAAAATATGAGAATTAAAATAAAATAAAATATAAATGAGACCAAAAAAGAAAAGAAAAAAGAGACCTTTGCTTTTCCGCTACTCGTTTCCCTGCCTCCCACCTCTCTCGTCTTCCCTACCAAACTCCCACTTCCCATTTCCCCCTCCCCCTTCTATTCTACCATATTAATGAAGTCAAGCATTTTAATTTTTTGCTTCACCATTTCTTTTTCTTGTATATGCTCCTTCTAATTTTACCAAAGAGAATAAAATTATCAACAATCAAGAGACATCCACACGCGGTCAACAATCAAAAGTGTTTTAATTGCCAAGTCGCGTTCTCTCTAGTTGTAGAGTTCCCGATTTTAAGCGCTCAAACTAGTGGTTTAATTGCTCCAGATGCAACGATAAGTACCTTATTCTCGTCGCAAAGTGAGAGTTTGAGAATTTCCATAACTCCATTTTCCTGAAGATGACGATCAGAGGACGCGATAAGCGAAATCAACGGTTTGATTGCTCCGGCTCGAGCTATTTTGATACGATTTTTCGGTTTGTTCTTAGCGAGGAGTCTTATCTCCGTTGCTGCTTTCTTTTGCTCAGTAGTTAAACTTGACTAGAGAACGGAGACAAGTTGCACGATTAAATCATCAAAGTTTTTAGAAGCGCAAGACAAAAATAGCCACCGGCTTTGTGAAGAAGCGGTTGGAAACTCACCAGATCTATCACTGAAAGCTGAGGAACTTGTGTTAATACTGAGATCGGTGACAGTTCTTCCAAATAGGTGAAGAATAAAAGAAGGGAAAAAGAAGTAAAAATAGAAACTTAATAAATTAATTTTGGAAAAAGACATGGGCCACAAATTGGGACCTTCATACAAGTATCAAGAAAATGTGAATGAATTGATGATGTGGCTATACAAAATATTAAATTAAATCCATGTTAGCAGCAATTGAACAATACGCACCATCACAAGTGTTTATTAGTAGCTATTTTTTTTAAGTAAAGGTGTTCAAATGGGAAACCCAAGAGTTCATATATCAACTTTACAAAATGATACAAGTTTAAGTGGCCAGGAAGCCATTTCGCCTTTCAAGAAAACTTTGAAACTTTTATTTTCACAATCGGACGTCCGAATCACGTCAAACCAACTCTGTTTCTCACCAAATTTGACAGACAAGTCATAAATACATTGTTGTACCTATATCGGGTTCTAGAACCAAAATACGGACTTGATATCAATAAAGTCAAACATTGGTCAAATTTTCAAAGTCATTAAACTTTAAACTTTCAAATTTCAACAAAGTGTGATAACTCGGGCTAGGGACTTCCGAATTCGATTCCGGGCATACAACCAAGTCCCAAATCACGATACGGATCCATCGGGGCCGTCAAAACACAAATCTGGGTCCGTTTGTCCAAATCGTTGATCGAAGTCAACTCAAATAGATTCGTAAGGCAAAATTTCACATTTTATCAGTTTTTAACATAAAAGCCTTCCGGAAAAATACCTGGACTGCACATGCAAATCGAGGAAGGCTTTAAGAAGCTACTAGAGGCTTCGAAACACAGAATTAGATTCTAAAACTCTAGATGACCTATCAGGCCATCACACGAACCTAAGAGGGTATAGCGTGAAGAAGCTTGAGATCGTCACCGTAATATCTATTATCTGTTAAAAATGTAGGTAGAGTTAATCACTACAAAAGCGTAAGAACTAAGGAAGCATAACTAGTTCTTCAATAAGATATGTAAGGCAACTTTCCATCTTGGCATGATTTGAAGTAAGCCTCTCGCTTTGAAGAATTTCTATTTTGTTAGACTGAATGCTAAACTCTTCCTGATAACGTTGTTCCTGTTCTGGTACTTACTTTGTCGGTGGCATTCCTCTCAAGCATGATATGTTCCCAGATAGTATCTTAAGGTCGGAAAATGTGATTCATTCTGAGTTTAATCTTGTTGTCTCCTAATATTGATCTTGCATTGCACTTATTTATATGTACGTGTCTATTTACTTTACCGAGTTGCACTACAGTCGGCCAAGTACGATATCTATGTGCAATCACTGATCAGTTGGGTACGATGATGTGTGATGTGAGGCTACCGAGTCCTCTTGAGGTAGGGTACGTTCGAGATCTCCGGAGGCCAGATACAACAGAGTCCTCTATGAGGCTGGGTACAGAGTGATGTGATAGGAGATACTACCAAATCCTCTATAAGGCTAGGTACAACCGAGTACTTTTGAGGTCGGGTCACCGAGTTTTATTTAGAATGGGTACAACCGATATCTCTTGAGGTCGGGTATGATGTGGTAACAATATGAGACCTTATCGAGTCCTCTATGAGGCCCTGTACGACATATGATATCTCGCAAAGAGTGGTTGCAAAATACTGTATTACGTATGTAATACATAGCCCAAACTTTTCTCACCTTTACAAAGCTTGCATAATTCATGGTTCCCATAGTGTACGCCCCTAGTGGTCTATCGTCGGTATTCAGGTTGAAATTATGTATTCACATCTCTTATGTTATGTCGATAAATTACATATCGTATCAGCCTTACATAGTCAGTACATCTTCCCTACCGATGCCCCTTTCTTTTGGGTGTTGTATCCATACCCACAGGTGCAAATAGACCCAGTGACATCCCTCCTCGGTAGGGTGCATGCTTCATCTGTTGATTGTCGCACTCCACTTCTCCAGAGTAGCTGTTCAGAAGTCGATAAGTACTGAAGTTTATAATCCAATTATTTTGGGTACGTTGGGGCCCTGTCCCGACCAAGTTGTGTGTCATGGTACTATTAGAGGCTTACAGACTAGTGTTCAGATGTGTGTAAATGTTATTAGAACTTTGTCATCAATTGATGCACATTTACGTATATATTCAAAGTTAAGGTATCTTTCTTAGCCAACGATGAACATTAATTAATCTTGGTAACTTGTTAGGAGGCCTGGTCGGCCCAAGTTCCTGTTGAGAGATTTAATATGGATGTTGGTTCACACGGGTCTTAAGGCGTCATGTGTCGGTCGCACCTCCCGAGGTTGGAATATGACAAACTTGGTACCAAAGCAGATTTGTCCTTAGGTGTCTGCACACCGTATCTAGTAGAGTCTTATTTATAGGTATGTCTTGCACCATACTTATAAACAGGAGGCTACGAGATATCTAGGGTGAACATCTTTCTTTCTGATCTTGATCATGCGATAGAGCTGAGTCATAAGTGTTCACTTCTAACCCCCATCTTGTTTATGTGTATAGATGCCTACTACGAGACGTCAGACAGTTGTTCGGAGATTGGATGAAGAGGAAGGGGAGGGTACTAGTCAGGTGCCACCTGCCCATATAAATCAATGTGAAACTCATAATGAGGCTGATACTCAGGTTTTGGGGATAACACCACTACTCCCCATAACAGCATAGAGAAACTAATGTACCTCATGTTCCTTCTCCGGTTGCTTCTATCCAAGATTTAGATATGAAGAGTGTAGTACAGTTATTGACTCGGTTAGCGGCCTCTCAGGCCCAAGCCCGACACTTCAGATAGAATGGTTAGTGCGAGAGTTCAGGATTTCATTAATTTGGACCCCTGGTATTCACAGGAACATACCCAAACGTAGATCCCCAGAATTTTCTAGATCAGATGCATTGGACTTTACGAGTTATGCATGCTACTGATACTAAGTCTGTGGAGCTCGCCTCTTATAGATTGTGGGATATTGTTGTGACTTGGTATGAAGCATGAGAACAATCTAGGGGACCTCTTGTTCCACTAGCGGGATGGAAGGAGTTTTCTAAGGTATTTCTACAACACTATTTGCTTATTGAGCTTTGTCGAGCCAAACAAGATAGATTTTTACGTTTGGAACAAGGTAAAATGAGTGTTCGATAGTATATCATGCAATTTAATTCCTTGGCTAAGTATGCCCCTTCGGTTGTGGCGGAGATGAGTGATAAAGTACATCGATTTGTGGGTGGATTAGGACCACATTTGATTAATAGTGTACCACTGCTTTTATGAGTCCAAATATGTTGCTCGTATTCAAGCCTATGCATACAACTTGGAGGATCGCAAGAGGAAACAACGAGCCATCGGAGAGTATGACCGGGGCCAACATAAGAGAGCCTAGTCTACCAGTGATATGGAGTCTTGAGGTAAGTTCAGACCCCTGTTTCCTCAGCACCCAAATTTGTCCGGTGGCTAATGCAACGTCACAGTCCCACGGTCATCCTCATGATTAGACCACTCATTCCGGCCAAGTTCAGAAATCCCGAGGATAGAGCTCACAATATAGTGGAGACCCTAGTAAGATGAGGCCCCTAGTGCCGCATTGTGGCCGATGTGGTAGGAATCATTATGGGCATTGGCGCTAGGGTTCAGACTTATGCTATTCTTGTGGGCAGGTCAGTCACATTATCCATTTTCCCCCAGTGAGAAACGAGGGTAATATGACGGGATCTGTAGCAGCTTTTTCATCATCAGCACACCCTCATGAGCAAGGAGTACAAAAATTGGTAGGAAGAGGTAGAGTTGGAGGTGGAGAGTCTAGCCTGGGTGGATGATAGAACTGTATTTATGCATTGTCAGGACGACATAACCTAGAGTCATCACCGGATATGGTCACAGGTATACTATCTATATTTTCCATTACCGCGTATGCATTAATAGATCCAAGATACACTATATCGTACATTTCTCCATTTGTTGCTGGTAAATGTGGTAAGGAGCCTGAATTATTACATCAGCCATTTGAAGTGTCCACACCCATAGGTGAGTTCGCGATAGTCAGGCGAGTATATCAAGGATAAGTTTAAGAGGGCAAAACGTGGCAGCCCCTCCCTTAATATTTAGATGACTCTTAAAGTCATACTATTATGTGGCAAAGTCTAAAACATGAGTCACACATCCGCTTGTAAGAAAAGAGTTACAAGTCCATTCTTAATACATTCATTCTTAAGAAAGAGATACATATATTTCTAACTTCTTAGAGAGTTTCAGCCAAGAACGTTAATATACAAATCACTTTCTAAGAACATTGCAATGTTAATTCATTTTCCAAATAACAACATTTGTTGCTAAGTTTTTAAGGAAAAGTTTCGGCCAAAATTTTCTTTGCATAGCAACGTGATTGCTTCGAGCTTTTCATACGATTTGCTTTGTGTTTTGTCGCAATTAACGTTTGTTAGAGGATTGTCAAGAGAATCAACTCAGGTATGTTAAGGCTAATCCTTCTTTCTTTTGGCATGATCCAAGTAACGAGACGTAAACGTAATGTTATTCCATAAGTGGTTCTATTCTTAGCAGTGGACATCTACAGTATTCATTCCTATAAAGTGATATTCAAGCATGTCTAAGTATGTTCCTAAGTCCCTATTGAGGTATATGATAGAGATGTTAATGTTTTTAATATAGTGATACATGCATTTACCACCGGGCTATGGCCGGACGAGCAGTTACCACCGGTTGGGCAGTTATGTATCATTATTTACCACCGGTTGGGCAGTCATGCATATTCATTTATCACCGAGCCGGTCGGGCAGTCATGCATTTACCACCGAGCTACGGCCGATTGGACAGTTACACATTTATCGCTGTGCTACGGTCGGTCAGGCAGTTACCACAGATCAGTTGGGTAGTCATGCATCATACGCTATGGATAATAGTCTCAAAGAGAAGCATGATATATATATATATATATATATATATATATGAGTATAATAAGTATGCATATACGGTGGCACTTTATAGATTCAGGTTGATTCTTATATGTCTTTAATTAATGTTGACTTATTGTTATGTTTCGGTTCTGCCTTACATACTCAAAACATTATTCGTACTGATGTTCTTTTGTTGGGGATGCTGCATTCATGCATGCAAGTATAGATAATCAATTTGACGAGCCCTCATAGTAGACGAGATTGGCTTCAGCGAAGGATCGGTAAGACCCCACCTTATTCGAAGTGCAACCGAGTCTATGAGTCATCGTGTCAGAATTTTACTACAGACTTATGGGTAGGCCGGTACCCTATCTCATTTGATTTCAAATAACCTTAGAGGCTTTATAGACAGAGGTTCATTTTGTATAGTATGTCAGAGGCCTTGACGGCCCATATGTATTCATGTTTTAAGAAAGACGGTTCACTGATTCAGTGTTTGCCCACTTATAGTAATACATACAAGTTGTGCCCATGTTGGCCCATGATAGTTAAAAAGAAATGAGTTACAGAGTGGTTCGTTGGGGCTAGTACGGCACCGGGTGCCAGCCGCGCCTCCCAAAGTTTGGGACGTAACAATCAAGGTTGCGATGTGATGATTTATGATAATCATACCTTAGTTGATTTAAATGAATTAAAAATGATAGAAGTTGATGTTATTATGGCCATGCATTGGATGGCTTCTTGTTATGCTACTGTGGATTGTTAGAAGCAGGTTGTTCGCTTTAGCTTTCCAGGCGAGCCCATTTTTGGATGGAAAAGTGATGTCGCAGTGCCAAAAGGGAAGTTTATTTCTTACCTTAAGGCTCAAAAAATGATCTCAAAAGGATGTATCTATCATTTGGTGCGGGTGCATGATGCAGAGACAAAGCATGTAACCTTTCGATTGGTTTCGGTTGTTAATGAATTTTCTGATGTGTTTCCTGATGAGCTCCCGGGCATCCCTCCAAAGAGAGAGAGAGAGATCGAGTTTTCCATCGATGTGTCACCCGATACGCAACCGATATCTATCCCTCCGGACATGATGGCTCTTGCCGAGTTGAAGGAATTAAAAGATCTTTTAGATAAGGGCACAATTGAAATCAATACTTCCCCATGGGGAGCCCCACTGTTATTTTCTCGTAAGAAAGATGGTTCATTGAGGATGTGCTAGACAGCTGAATAAAGTAATTATTAAGAAAAAATATCCACTTCCGAAGATCGAAGATTTGTTTGATCAATTGCAAGGTGCTAAGTATTTTTCAAAGATCGATCTCAAATCCGGATATCACCAGTTGAGGATCAAGGAAGAAGATATTCCAAAGACAACACCAAGTATGGCCATTACGAGTTCCTTGTCATGTCATTTGGCCTAACCAACGCACCAGTGGCTTTAATGGATCTAATAAATCGGGTGTTTAAGACATTTTAGATATCTTTGTGATCGTGTGTCCCCAAAATCAAAATTCTTGATCAATGGAGGAACAATATCACCATTTTTGTTCAATAAGATACCAAAGTGGATGATTGACTCATTCCATACTAGAAATAATCGCAGGAAATCCTTTGATAACCCGGATTCCTATTTCTCAATGATATTCCACGATCAAGACAATTGGCTGAATCATAGATGATATTTTGGTATATTCACGATCAGAAGCAGAGCACACAGAGCATTTGCGAATGGTTTTACTCTCTAGGATCATAAATTGTATGCCAAGTTTTCCAAATGCGAATTTTGGTTAAACTCGGTGGCTTTTCTTAGGCATATAGTATCGGGTGGTATCAAAGTCGATAGTCAAAATAGCGAAGCAGTCAAGAATTGGCCAGTGGCCATAACTCCTACGAAGGTACATAGCTTCTTGAGCATAGCCAATTACTACCGAAGGTTTGTGGAGAATTTATCATCCATAGTTGCTCATTAACGAAATTGACACATAAGGTAGCTAAATTACAATGAACTGGCATTTTTGAAAAGAGCTTCAAATAGTTAAACGACATGCAACTTTACCACCAGGTCTGACTCTTCCTGAAGGACCTGAGGGCTATGTTATATATTGTGATGCCTCAAGAGTGGGATTGGGCAGTGTTCTGATGTAACATGGTAGGATTATTGCATATTCTTCAAGGCAACTGAGGAAACATGAGCGAATTACCCCATGATCTGGATTTAGCGGCTGTCATTTTTGCTTTAAAAATATGGTGTCATTATTTAAATGGGGTTTATGTTGACATTTTTACGTATCATAAAAGCCCGCAATACATATTCAAGCAAAAAGAGTTAAATTTAAGGTATTGGAGGTGGCTCAAATTATTAACGGATTACATTGTTGATATTCTATACCACCCAGGAAGGCAAACATTATGGTCGATGCATTAAGTCGGAAGTCCATGGGAAGTTTACAACATGTGGAAGATTATAAGTTGGGAATGACTAAAGACTTGCACCGGTTGGCACATTTAAGTGTACGATTATTTGACACCCGCAGAGGAGCCATTGTCCGAAACGTTGTTGAATCCTCATTAGTGGCTGAAGTAAAGGCACGACAATCCGACGATCCAGTTATGGTGAAAATAAGAGAAGGCATTCCCCTTCAAAAATATCAAGTGTTCAAGCTATCCGGGGACAGAGTCCTTGGACAAGCATCGGTTGTGTGTGCCCGATGTCGGGGGACTCCGACGGCAGATCATAGTGGAAATTCACCAATCCCAATACCGTGTTCACCCGGATTCAGCCAAAATGTATCATGATCTTCGACAATGATATTGGTGGAATGACATAAAGAGGAACGTTGTTGAATACATCACATAGTGTCTGAATCACCAACAAGTTAAGGTTGAACACAAAAAACTAGGAGGACTGCTTCAGAATATAGAAATTCTAACCTGGAAATGGGAGATGATCAACACAGACTTCGTTAACGGGTTACCACGATCACGCCAAAGTTTTGAGTTCATATGGTCATCGTGGATCGACTCACCAAATCATCTTATTTCCTACATGTTAAGACTACCCTCTCGACTGAAGATTATTCTAATTTATATTCAAAGAAATGGTTTGACTCCATGAGGTTCCGATTTCTATCATATCAGTCCAATTTACGGTTAATTTCTGGAAATCATTCCAACAAGTATTCGGTACGAGGATCAACTTTAGCACAACTTTTCATCCACAAACAGACGATCAGGCCGAATGCATTATTCAGACGCTCGAGGATATGTTACGAGCCTGCATTTTGGACTTCAAAGGAAGTTGGGAGGATCATCTACCACTCATCGAATTTTCCTACAACAACAGTTACCATGCTAGCATTCGGATGGCGTTGTATGAGGCCCTACACGGAGGGAAGTGTAGGTCTCCTATCAGCTGGTTCGAAGTTGGTGAGACAAAGTTATTGGGCCCTTAGTTGGTTCAACAGGCTTTAGAAAAGGTGAAAATGATTCGAAGTCGATTATTGGTTGCTCAAAGAAGGAAAAAAATCTTACTCAAACAACTTACGACGAGATTTGGAGTTCTTTGTGGGAGACTGGGTATTCTTGAAGGTGTCACCTATGAAAGTGTGATGAGATTTGGCAAAAGGGGCAAACTAAGCCCCCAGTATATCGGGCCATATCAAATTATTCAGAAGGTCGGTCAAGTGGCTTATAAGCTTAAGTTGCCCCCGAAAATGGAAGTAGTGCATCCGGTATTCCATGTGTCTATACTTCGTAAGTTCTCGGGTGATCCATCATGTATTACCCTATTGGAGATATTCAAGTCACGGAAGACCTATCTTACAAAGAAATTCCAGTGGCTATCCTAGATTGTCAAGTTCGTAAGTTGGGGACCAAAGAGATAGCTTCAGTTAAAGTACTTTGGAGGAACAATAATATAGAAGAAATGACCTGGGAAGTTGAAGAAGATATGAAATCCAGGTACCCCCATTTGTTCCATACTACAGGAGGTAACAATGAGACTACTATAACGGGCACAACCTAAAATGACTAGAGAAGTTTTCAAGGAGTGGCTACGATTCAAAATTCGAGGATGAATGTTCCGGGGGGGGGGGGGGGGAGTTTAAC
>ML275809.1:23023-45491 GCA_005239495.1 Nicotiana undulata
ATATAAAAATGGGGGGGGGGGGGGGGGGGGGGGGGGGGGGGTGATGTTACACCCCACGCTTTTCCTCCACCTATGAAGTTATAGATTTATAAGGATTGGGCACAACCCATCAGCGGGCAACACGTATAAGGACAAATGAGTTGTTACATTTGGCCAAATCGCGCCAGTTGTCCCACCGGACGTAGTGGCCGGTGCAGAGCGACCTGTTCAAACCTAGGAAGGTATAGCGTGAAGAAGCTTGAGATCGTCACTGTAATATTTGTTGTGTTAGGTTTGGATATTCATTGGAGGCGGAACTAATCACTACAAAAGAGTAAGAACTCGGGAATCATAACTAGTTCTTCAATAACGTATGTAAGGCAACCAATCTTCTTGGCATGATTTGAAGTAAGCCTCTCGCTCTGAAGAATTTCTTTATTGATAGATTGAATTGTCCTAATCTCTTTGATAAGTTAGTATTTTACCAACTTATCTCATTGTTAATCTTAGATTTTTGCTATGTTTGATTGAGTGAATCGCGTGTTTAATGTCGTTTACATCCATTTATTATGTGATAAAGAAGTGATTATGAAGAAACCAAGTCAAAATGTGTTATATTGAGGAAAAATGACTGTTGTCAGGTAATGCTCTATGCGTAAGTCTAGAAAACTTCGCGAACGCGGACCAAATGCTGCGAACGCGAAGAAGAAGTCTGTCAGCTGGTGTCAGGTGCCTTACGCGAACGCAAGGTTTGGTTTGCGACCGCGATGCTTTGCAGCATTACTCTTCGCGATCGCAAATGTTCTTTTGCAAACGTGATTCACAAATCTGGGCAGAAAACTGGGCAGTTCTGGAATTTCACATTTTTTGACCCCAAACCATTTAATACACGACCTAGCTTATTTGTAAAATATCTTTGGCATATCTTTCAGTCCCTTGACTACAGAAGACAAGTTTTGGAGCTAGGGTTCTTGCACACATGCTTGAGTCTTGAAGATTTGAAACTTTTGGTTGAGAATTTCTTACCCATTTATGTTCATTTCTTCATTTCCTTGCTTTGTATTGAATATCTAAGTGTGTAGTATTTTTTCAACACTTGAATATTGTTTATGGAAATATTCATATTTAAAGTGTGGATTAAATATCTTGTTGTGCTTATGTATTGAACGATTTTATTTATTATGAAGTGAGCTATTGTTTTTTTAATTATTCTTGTTTTTTAATGTTTCCAAAAGGATTAGCTAACCCTAGAACTCGCCCATTTACTTCGAATTAATTTTGAGAAAGATAATTTGGGGTTGAGAAAGATTAATTAACAAGGACTTGAGGCTAAACCCTCACTTTATAGATTCTACCTAGGGAAATGATTGAACTACTTGTAGACATATTCGGGTGTGCTTAATCTCTTAATTGTTCTAGGGATAATTCAATGAGGAAGTCTTGTTAGTCTTTGGAAGAACCTAATATAGAATTATTACCCGAGGCTAATTAACATAAACTCGATCATATTTGTAAAATCGTAAAATACATTGGATCGTTACTTGAGTGTAATTTCCTATGCATCCATGCTTGTAGCCATTGATCATTTTATTTGCTTTCTAGGTTAGTTTATATTCTCGCAATTAGTTATAAATATTTTTTGAAAACCATTCTAAGTGTTTGGCTTAGCATAATAAGTGATAATTCTCTCACACGCCTAATCGCCTACATATTGTTCTCTGAAGGATTCGATCCCGACTCATAGTTGGGTAAATTATATTGCATGCGACCGTGTCCGTTTATTTTTTAGTAGTGGATTTGGACGTCATCACTCTCTTCTACGTTGTTCCTGTTCTGATACTTACTTTGCTGGTGGCATTTCTCTCAAGTCTGATATGTTCCCAGATAGTATCTTAAGGTCGGAAAATGCGATTTATTCTGAGTTTAATTTTGATCTTGCATTGCACTTATCCGTGCTATAGTCAGTTGGGTACGTCACCTATTGTGCAACCACTAATCAGTTGGGTACGGTAATGTGTGATGTAAGGCTACCGAGTCGTCTTGAGGCTGACTACGTTGAGTCCTGTTGAAGCCGGGTACGGTCGAGATCTCCTGAGGCCAAGTACGAGCGAGTCCTCTATGAGGCCTACTACCGAGTCCTCTATGAGGTCGGGTACGACCGAGTCCTTTTGAAATAGGATATGCCGAGTTCTGTTGATATTGGGTACAACCAAGATCTCTTAAGTTCGGGTACGATGTGGTAACAATATGAGACTTTACCGAGTCCTCTATGAGGCCGGGTACGATATATGATATGCCCCAAAAAGCGGCTGAATAATACTATATTATGTACGTAATATATAGCCCCAAAGAGTGGCCTCACCTTTATAAAGCTTGCATACATTTTAATTCATGGTTCCCATAGTGTACGCCCCCGGTGGCCTTTCTTCAGAATTCAGGTGTGTTATGTTGATAAATTACACACTATATCAGCCTTACATACTCAGTACATATTCCGTACTGACGCCCCTTTCTTTTCGATATTGTGCCCATGCCCACAGGTACAGATAGACCCAGTGATGTCCTTCCCCAGTAAGGTGCACACTTCAGTTGTTGGTTGTCGCACTCCACTTCTCCGGAGTAGCTGTTCAGAAGTCCATAGGTACTAAAGTGTATAATCCATCCATTTTGGGTACGGTGGGGTCCTGTCCCGACCAAGTTGTGTGTCATAGTACTCTTAGAGGCCTGCAAACTAGTGCCCCTCTATGTGTAAATATTATTAGAACCTTATTATCAATGGATTATATTTAAGTATATATATATATATATATATATATATATATATATATATATATATATATATATATATATATATATTCAAAGTTAAGGTATCTGCCATAGCCAATGATGAACATTTATTAATCCTGATGTCTTGTTGGGAAGCCTGGTCGGCCCAAGTTCGTGCTGACAGATTTAAGTATGGACGTTGGTTCGCACGAGCCTTAGGGCGTCGTGTTCCGGTCGCACCTCCTGAGGTTGGAGTGCGACATGAAGGAATTAACATCACTGATATATACACATGGAACAAAGCAACATTAAAACATCTATGGAATCTATGCAAGAAGAAAGATAAAATTTGAATTCAGTGGGTGCACATGTATTACATAAAGGAAAAAGAGCCTCGGAGTGTACAGAGCAAGCATGCATCATGGCTAATTCAGTAAATACTTAAGGCAACAAAGCATCTAACAAAAGCTGGCTTAAGGGAAGAAGATGTGCTTAATGCAATGTTATTCTATCATACATATGTACGACAAGTTAAGCGGAGAGTTTCTCGAACTATTGTGGAGGAGAACCATATGAAACGACAAGGGGGTCCAAAATGGGTGTTCATACTATATCTAGCAATCTATAGAACATTACATACTAGGAACATGCTAACAAAGTGGAGGTCCCAACCAATCTAATATGTCCATTGTGTGAGGACAAAATGGAGGACCACCAACATTTATTCTCATAAGCAATATGGCTAAAGCTACTTCAATAAAAATGAGTGAGTAAACCAGTCTAGGGATGGATTGGGGGGAGATAGAATGGATAACAACATATGCTAATGGTAGGAGCTCATAGGCAGCAACATACATAATGGTTCTAGCAGGTGTAGTGTACCACATCTTGTTAGGAGAGAAATTATCAAATTTTTCAGAACAAGAAACATAGTTGTGCAGAGTTAATTAGATTGATAACTCAAGAGGTGCATTGTAGAGGGGTTTGAAACTAGGTCTAGCTACACAGATGCAAAAACTAAATTTTGACCCACAACAAAATTTGTTTATAGTTGTCGAGTTGTTTAGAAGCACGAAATAGTATTGAAGTTGGGTTTCATGTCCAACTTCAGGGATATTTCCCTTTGTAATGAAAATTTAATTTATCAAAAAAAAATCTATTAAATAGAAAAGGAACATAGAGAAGAAAAGATGGTTGACCAAGGACATATATGTCATTTAAAAAAAAAAATCATGTTTGCATTTCTTAAATGCAGAACTATGCCATCTTGATACACGTGGACCCCACATTCATCTAGCCACAACTCTCCTTTAAATGCACTATGCATGTGTGATTAGACTGTTTGTGCAGTGCAAATGCTCATTTCCATCATTTTTCTCATTTTGGAAATTATTAATTTTGTTTTATTCAAATAGAAGTTTCCATAAAGAAAGTAAAATTAATTTTTAAATAATACAGCAACAAAAAGAAGTATCGATATTTACAAGATTTTCATCTTAACTCATACTATCTTAAAATAATTTGAAAATAAAAATTAAATGGTTTAAGATGATTTGAAGATGATTTCAAACTAAATATTTTCATATTCAAAAGTAATTTTAAAAAATATAGCTTGTTAAACCTCAAAAGTTAATTTAAGTAATGAGATTTATTCCTACTATACTAGGAGGCTATATCTTATATACTTAATTGATGTGATAAAATAATCTATATGATTGAACTCTATTCTTCCATGATAAGTTTTCAACTGTCAATAGATTGTCTTCAACATTATTTGTTATAATTTTTATGTTGTTTCATTATGAAAACTAACACATGATAATTCCATAAAAAATAAAAATATTTCTCTCATCTCCTTAAATTGAGGAAAACATAAAAATTTATATATTTTAAATAGAATTCTATCAAATGTTTATTATTTTATCACTAGTTAACATCAATTTAAATGAGTTATAATAAAATATAATTTGAACTACTATATTGAATTACTACAATTTATATCATGTTCATATTTGTTTAGTGCCTATTATTCTCTTTGTTTGAAGTAGTAAACTGCCTCATTAAGAATGCAAATTAAGAATTTCTATAATTTTTTTCATCTTTTATCGTATTGTAAATAATGATGTTGTTTGTTTAAACGTTCATCAAGTAGCTGATTGTTCCCACTGTTGAAATACTTGCGAGACCAATTTGGATGTATTCCAGATTAGTTTACAGACAAATTTTTATGCTTTTTATTCTAGAAAATTATTAATATAGATGACACTTGTAGCTTTTTAATGTATTCTCTTGTAAAATATTCGAATATAGTGGGGAAATAATACCATGGCAAAATACATATGTTACTCCCTGAACTATGGACTAAATCCCTATTACACACTTTCTGACCACGAAAATTATCTGACACACTCAAATTTTCCAAAGTGTGTCTAATACACACCTATTTTGCTTGTGGCTCGCACGTGCTTAACAAGAAAAAATGAGCGCGTAAAACTTATAAATATTTTTTCGAAATTCATATTTTAGTGTCACGTGTCAAAATAATAGTAATATTTTTCTTATTTCCAATTTTATCAAATTAAAAAAGTTTCTAAGCATCCCTTTTATCTCGGTCTTTATCAAAATACCAGGAACACCCCTCCCCCCAGAACTCCCTTCCTGTTTCGTTCTTTCTTTGCCATTTTCAAAATCCACCAAAACTCATGATGAAGAATTTAACGAAGGTACTGTAAATTTTCCTTAAAATTACCTTCCAAACTTCTCGTGCTTCATTTTCTATCATTAAAACCCACCTAAACATCTAATCTTTACATAAATAATCTTTTGTATTTCATAAAAATTGAATGAAATGATAAAATCAACGACTCAGTTTCTGTCATATAAGGAAAGATGTGATATTTTATCCACATTGAAGTTGTTTAATTCATGAAAACAAGTTTGTTTAATTCATGAAAATGAAAGATTGACTTTGATTTGCTTTGTTTAATTGTGGTATGAGTGAAAATGGAGGACGAAAATGGGAACAGAGGAATTGCAATTTTAGTTTCATCTCTTTCATTCTTGGCCTTGGGTTTGTTATAAAAATTGAATCTGCGTGAAGGTTAAGAAGCAATGACAAAGGTTTTTTTTTTCCGGTGATGCCAACTGTGGTGGAACGCAAAAGAAGATGGAGATGTTAGAAGCTTTTTTAAATTGGGGGTATAAGAGTAATTTTAAATTTTTTCTCTTAAAAAAATAATAATAACACGTGTCATGATCTTATTGGTGTGTGCCATTTCATATATTTTTTAAAGCTGGTAAAAAAAGAGGTGTGTATTAGACACACACTGAAAAGGAGTGTGTAAGATAATTTTCGTGCTCAAAAAGTGTGTAACGGGGATTTGATGTATAATTCATGTGATAACTTATGTATTTAGCCTAACACCATTGATATAAAATTTTCAATTTGATGTTTGTGTATGACATTGGCTGGAGGCTAAAATGAGTATTATAGCAGAAAATCTTTTTTATGTTAATTGGATAACTTAATAAGTTATAATTTATATGTAAATTATTAAAACAAATTAATTATATACTGGAGATGATCTCCAGTATCATTCTCTATCCATGACTAACTAAATATAATAACAATTATATATTTATCAAAAAAGTAATTAAATACCAACAAATAATAATTTTAATAAAATTACAATGTTGGGCCGTATACGGGGCCTACCCCCTTTTAGTATTACGAAGAAAGGGCATTTATGGTAATCCAAGAAAAAGGACGCGGAAAAGAACTCCCACTAGCGAACTATTTCAACCCCCCAATAGATCATCATCATTTTGCAGAATCACTTGTCATCTCACAAAACAAATCAGTGAAACTTTTCATCCAAAAATGCTAGCAGTTTTTGACAAATCAGTGGCTAAAAGCCCAGAAGGGCTTCAGAGTCCCAACAACGAGACAGCAGTTTCTGCTCTGAAAGATGGTTTCTTGGCACAGCGCTTTGCCTCCAACCATTCAGGCTCTGTCACCATCAACTTGGGCTCTTCTGGATTCTTGGCTTACTCCTCTGATCGCCAAAACCCTCTTCTTCCCAGGTCCTATTTCTTATCCCATTTGTCTTTGATCTGATATTTGTGTGAATTTGTTGTCATTTACCCCAATAAAGATAAAGGAAAATAAGATCTATCGACTGGTTTCTTGGCTTACACATACAGTTGGTTTTTAAATTATGCTACTCGACTATTCGACTCGGTCCCCCATTTTTCTTTTGTAGGAAAATGATGATCTGTTTACTTCATTTCTTTTCTTTTCTTTTTTTTTCATTTTTGGTCGACAGTTGAGTTTATGATGATCTTGCGTACTCCGATCTATCATCTTTTCTGCAAGTCATTTATTTTTTTCGATATTTTTTAATTATAGTGTATCTTGGTGGATATGAATGTGGAAGTCTGGTCAAATGTGTGCTGAATTTGGGATTTGTGTTCTTTGTCGTTTTTGGTTTGGATGTTATGACAATTTTTTTTAATCCTTTTTCTTTTTATTTAATAATCACCATTGTCATTCAGTTGCTGCTTTAGCATGATTACTTATTTGTGGTAAATCTGTTTGGGTTAGATTAATTTGTTACTTCATTTCTGTCATTCTAGATTGAAGTCTTATTTTATTTTTCCTTTTTTGATGTTTAGTCTTTAAAAATTTAGATTTATTTATTTGAACCAAATCCTGGTTTCTGAATACATACTCAGTCATCCTGATTTTGATGTTTCTCGTAGGCTGTTCGCTGTTGTGGATGACATATTCTGCTTGTTTCAAGGTCACATCGAGAATGTAGCTCATCTTAAGCAACAATATGGGTTAAACAAGACAGCAAACGAAGTGATCATTGTTATTGAGGCTTACAGGACTTTGAGGGATAGAGGTCCTTATCCTCCAGATCAAGTTGTGAGAGATATTCATGGAAAATTTGCTTTTGTCCTTTATGATAGCTCTTCAAAAACTACCTTTCTAGCTTCTGTGAGTGTTCTTTATCACCCTGATCTCGATCTTGAATCGTCCAACTAGACTTTACATGTACCACTTTCATTGTTATAGGATGTTGATGGGAATGTGCCCTTCTTCTGGGGTACTGATTCTGAAGGCCACCTAGTTCTCTCCGTTGACGCTGACATTGTGAAGCAAGGCTGTGGAAAATCCTTTGCACCATTTCCCAAAGGTAATGCAGATAAACTTCTTGCACTCAAGTCTCAAGGGAAAGGTCCTAGAAGCTACATAAATAGTATTTCTTGTTTGTTTTTGGATGAGTAATCAGTAAAAGAACTTCTATTGACATGGGAAAATAAGGAGTTGCTGCTCAACCATAGGATGATTAAAATAGACAAATATGCTCTTTGAAAGCTAAGCCCATATTGAAAAGTAGATAATTAATATGCGGTCTCTGATGACCAACATAACCAAATGAGTTGATGTGTATCGGATCCATGTTGACCTCTTCTATTTGTGCAAATAATTCTCTTTGTATGACTTTTCTCTCCTTTTCCTTGGCGGAAGAAGAGGGTAAATTGGGGAGAGGTAGGTGAGTTCATGTGGCAAGACCGCAAGATGCCTATACATAAATCAATCAAATTGGGTGGGATTCATAAATCAGGTTGGCACATGACATAGTATCTGTGGGTTTGGATATATGCTTTTCCTGTCCACCCTTATGTAGCATTTTTGGATTTAATACTATAACAATATGTTTTGTGCTTATTGTTTTGTTTCTTTTTTTAAGGTGCTCAATGTCTGATGGTTTACTTTTGAGTCTTTCGCAGAATACTTATGTGTCTTGTTGTTTGTTTGCTTCTTCAGGATGCTTCTTCACATCTTCTGGTGGCTTGAGGAGTTATGAGCACCCCCGTAATGAGTTGAAACCAGTACCAAGGGTGGACAGTTCAGGCGAGGTGTGCGGTGCAAACTTTAAGGTGGATGCTGAGTCTAAGAAAGGGGGTACAGGCATGCCCAGAGTGGACAGTGCCGCTAACTGGTCCCAACACTACTAAGCTGACTGCAGTTTTCATCACCACGAAGGCTTCGTTATTATTTGGCCTTCTATCTTGTGCTTTTCCAACTCTTTCTATTATTCTCAACTTCTATTGCTATGAGCTTTATGGTTGTAGAGAAATGTTGAGGAAAGACTTCATATTGCTACCGAGGAACGTCATTCGCTATGTCATATACTGGAATTAGGCCATTTTCTTGGCTGGAAGACGTCTACTTTAAATAACTTCTGTCTTGATACAGGGGATTTGCTTATATCTTAGTATGAGTATTTGGTGCTTCTGTTTTCTTTTACCCTTGCTTTTTCCATTTACAAATGTTCCCTTGTGCATTGAAATTGTAGTATACCCAAAAGTTGGGCTAAAGCCTAAGAAACAGTCGTTGCTTAAAAGATGGTACACGCTCGCAGCATTTTCATCGGTGCAAAGCAAAACTAAGCACATAAATATGCACAATGTGCTTTGGCAGGAAAGTGGCTCTGGCTACATAACAACTTGCCTTGTCAAAAATGTTGGTTGTTAGATATCAGAGGACAACCAAGGATTTGTGAACATACATGATTGGATGAAGTATTAGGGCTAAAAGCATGTCAACATTTTGTAAACCGTCTATGATAATACAAGATAACTAGACTAAGAGTAACTATATTAGTGATAACACCACGTGCAACCACGATAAGTGTGGCAAAATAGTGGTTTACAAACATCTTTGTATGCTAAACTGATATGTTTATAGCTAACACTAAAAAGTAAGCATCAAAATATGAAAGCGGAGTGTAAGCACAAGCAGCTCTCTGCTGCAGCAGAGGTCGTCCCAGCTGATCTTCAGTCCTTAGCATCTGCAATTCCTCCTGATGTTATCTGAAAAATGTGTTTTTTGTTAAGAAAACTTAATAGGTGGCCATGAAAAAAAACCTTAATTAGGTGAACTTTCTAGTTAACCCGCTGCTAAAATTGACTCGGTGGAAAAGAATGATAAGAGAAGGAAAGCTAATTTAATAAGAGTAGGATATTGCTTCGGCCTCTGGAAGATTTGGTGCATCAAACACCTTGCAGACGCGCTGTTCTCCTTTGCCCTTCCTGAACATTAGTCTTATGGTTGCTGCGTGAGCAAGGACATGACCTCCTGCTGGCTTCTTTGGATCTGATATGAACACCCCTCCACCTGGATCAGCTATAACTGCATTCACCAATCCAACTACTTGTGTTAGCATGCTTGGAGTTTCAACATATAAATAAAAGGCAATCAATATACAGCACATAAAAAGCAAGTCAGTTTAGCTGTTTGGATAAAATCCATTGACATCAACACTTAGGAAGTTCCACTGTGTTAATACTCCTATTTTCTTCTGTTTCGATTCAAAACATATCAACAATTTGTAGAGCTGAACAGGGTAGATTACCTACCTTGATTGGTCATGTAAACAGCAACATTAAATTCCTCAGCTATCTTTATCAGTCGGGACAACATCTGAGCCAGCTTTTGCTGGAAATGGCAAGAAGGTGTAGGCATTAAACTTAAAACATATCAAATCAGGTGATTGCAGGCTCTTCTTAACACAAAGATAAATATCAAGAGACAGGAGCTTATAAATCAAATATCAGACTTCTTTATTTAGTTATACCTGACGTTCTGCAAGTTCTCCTCTTCCAGTGAAATCCACTCGAAATAAAGCAATCACAGAGTCAACAATCTGCAAGTAATATTTCAGTTTATGAGCCAACTTCCATTAGCAATGATTCTATTCAGGATAAACTGGAAGTTGTGGCTTTCACCAGAAGTCTGAAAGGCTCTTCAGCCATTTTTGCTGCCAGACCAAGAAGCAGGTTGTACTGATGTTCATATGTGTATGCACGAGCATAAATGATCTGGTGAATTCACATCATAAGGGGAAAAAGGGAATGATAAGAAATCAGCTGAAAAATCAGTAAGCTAAACAAAGAGAGGAGAGATCATTAAATGAGTCAAAAGATGCTTTACATTGTCAAGAACAGCTCCTGCGTCCATTCCAAATCTTTCAGCAATGGGCACAAGACGATCTGGCCGACTATAGTACACTTAGTTGAAGAAACAAGATAAAATGGAAGGAAGCATTCTCTTATGTTTCTACAGCTGCTACTTCATGAAGAGACTTTGAAGTGCTAGTTTGATTATTGATGCTACATGAGTAAGGAAATATCAGCAAGGATACAATGTTCCCTCAGTATCAATGTAAGCCACCTTTCCATTCCCTCCTTTCATGCTAGTAGGAAGCTGAAATAAATCAGACAAATGAATTGACACTCTTGTCAAGTTCTGGATGATACCATGATTAAGTCTAAAGTATATCAAGGACAAGGAGGGATCTAGAAGGTCAAAAACTTCATTGCTTCTGACTAAGATCAGAGGTGAACCTGAGTAGAGACACATAGGGTATGAGCAAGTTGTGTCTTTCCAGATCTGAATAAATTGTTCATTCAGCAGAGAGTTAGATGAAATATTCAGATAATGCTTCTACAGCAAAGGTAAAACGATAATTAGTTGATTGTTACCTGAATTCACCAAAAGCTTCAGTGATTGCTGAAGTTTCGATCCCTCCTTCAGAAAGTTCACACCAGAAAAGAAACTATCAGAACCAAGAGCTATTTATGTGACAAGCAAAGAATTCAGGATAAAATTAAGAAGTAGTGGAACGTTTACCTCCCAAAAGTTCATCCAGTGCCTGGCTTCCAGTTGTGATACGAACAACCTGCTTCCTCTGTAGCAAACATGTTGTATTCAGATATCTTTTTATATAAGGCACAAATAGGATTTTACACTTCCTTAAATATGTCACTCAAACAGAAAGGATCAAGAATGGATAGCAAAGAAAAGAAACACCGTGATTTTACTCAATAGGAGCTGTAAGCACTAAATTATAGAGTGACAGAAAGGATCAAGAATGGATAGCAAAGAAAAGAAACACCGTGATTTTACTCAATAGGAGCTGTAAGCACTAAATTATAGAGTGGGTTTTGTGGGCTATTAACTTTTAACATAACCAGTCAAGCAAACTCTAAGTTAGGGCATAAAATGAAAAAAGAAACAAAAAACTCATACTTTGAGCAGAGCATCACTTCCAGAAATATAGCCAAAATTCTGCAAAGATTACAACAATAGTGAAGTCAGTAGTAGCAGAACATATGACAATCAGTTAATCAGAACATAAATCTCTTACCACTATCTTCTCAACGGCTTCACAGATCTTGTCAACTTTTGCTTCAGATAGCCCTTTGATCCCAATCAAGTTCTGGAAGCAAGACAAATTTGATACTTATTAGCAGTCTAGCAGAAAGATTGCAAAGCGGAAGTATATGGTGCGCGCATCGTGGATAATAAGCAACAGAAGTGATTTTCCTTTTCACCTTCTTCGTGTGCATCATCAAGCCATTGCAGGTGTAGATCCCTGCATCTTGCAGCTTCTTCACGTCCCCAGCATTGATTCCATGAGAGATCACTGCATAAAATATTCAATAATTTTACAAAGTTAGCTGATTCATAACATTTAATTGTCAGGAAAAGCTTATCAGGATTTTACATGAATTTACATTTGATATCGAAAATTGAGACTATAGCTTCATCATTCCAGTTTAAGATCTGCTTTGAGTTTTACATTCAATTGTGTAAGAAGACTATTCCATGACAATACCTTAAAAGGTAGATACCAGAGGAACATAATACTACAAATTTGAGTTTCTACTCTCCTAAAATGCAGTCGATGAGATTACTAATACGTTCATAAAATCTCAAAAGGATCATGATATGAAAAACTCACAAACAGAGCAGAAAATCGAAACCGTGCAAATTATGCTACAACTATGAGATCAAAACACAGAGACACACTAGAAAAATAAGACAACTGGATGAAGTAATGAGAATAAGACCAGTAAACTATATGGACATAGTGTAGCCAGCTGATTTGAAGCCAGAATTTTATGAGTTAACGAAGAAAAATACAGAGCGCAATGAATTTTTTTGAATTAAAGCGAACTCCTTAGATTTGTTAAGAGAACAAGACAATACTCCAAATTACCGCCAAATCCTTCTGATGCGCTTGAAAATCACATATCTCGGTTACAGAAGAAAAACTGAAAATCAACATCACACACGCTAGCATTGATTGAACAATGAACTAGTAGCTTGAATCATGAGTAAACGGTAAGTACTAATTGTATCACAACGAACCGAATCATAAGCATAACACAATAACCATACTCCAGAGAACCTTTGCTGAATAAAAAGATAAATCATAAACAGCAACGGGATTTTGCATTAAACGATGTTTATATAAGATATTTACAATAATCATACTTCAAGAAAAAAAAACGTAATGTTGCGTGAAACTGAGGAACTTAGCCAGTAGTAATTGTATCACAACGAACCAATCAGATCCATAACTTTCATCAACTAAAAAAGAAAATTCTTACAGTAAACTAACATGAATTTTAACGTTTAACCGAAATTCCTGTTGAGGTTTTTACGAGAAATGAGAAATATCGTAGTTCAAGACATTGTAAATGTTGAGCCAAACCGAAAAACAGAATACTAAGAACTAATCCAGATCCATAATTTTCATCAAGTAAGAATGAAAATCACACAGTTAACGAGTGTCAAGGTAACTTCAAAGCAGTAGTATAATGTGCGCGAAACTGAAAAACAGTACCACGACTATCGCAACAACTATTTCAGAGCCATAACTTTCATCAACTAACAAAGGCAAAATCACACAGCAAAGGATAACACAATTTTGAAGTTAAACAAAGTTGCAGTTGAATTTTGAAGAAAAATGTGAATACGGTATTTTGCTGAGCGAAGCTGAAAAAAGGAGAATTATAAGAATTTCGCAACGGAAGAAGAAAAAAAGAGAAATTACGTTTATCAATAGCCTCGAATAAGTCATCTTCATCTTCGATCTCTTCCCGTTCAACGAGTTGTAACTGTTCTTCAGGTCTGAATAATCATTCAACACATACAAAATACTCATCAAAATCATAAACATAGAGAGAGAGAGATAGGGATTAGAAATTACTTGAATGCAAGCATTTTCAGAAGTTTCGAGAAAAGTTGGAGAGAGATTTGAAATTTTGCTGAGAGGAAAGGCGAGAGAGTATGTGTGTGTGTTGTTTGCGTGAGGAGAATTTGAATTGTGAAATCTCACAGAGGAGACTTTTCACGTTTATATATATAGAGAGAGCGGAACAAATCACACACTTAGTAAAATTTGAATTTTGGAACTTGATATTCAAAGCTTGCAATAAAATTTTACATGTTACTACTTGTATTATGTTGTTATGGATTGTCGTAGAATACCGGTGTTGGTATTGGACCTGACCTTGTGATAGCTCGCCACTACTTTCAACCTAAGGTTAGATTTGTTACTTACTCAGTACATGGGGTCGGTGTTACTGATACTACACTTCTGCACATTGCGTGCAGATGTTGGTTGCAGTTGTTGCTGTGCTCGAGGGCTGCTGGATTTGAAGATGTACCCGCGTCCATGTTGTAGCTGCCACTGTTGTTCGGGGTAGCCTTAGATTAAACTGTGTTGTTTATGTACTTTTCAAACAGGCTATGTACTATTTCTTTTCCGTTTGTAAACTCTATTCTTAGAAACTCATGATTTGTACTACTAGTCCTTGGAAAATGTAGTAGATTCAGATAATTTATTCTGTTTAATTAACTTGTTAAGATTATTGAAATTTGATAGTTATTAGTTGGCTTACCTAGCGGGTTGGGTTAGGTGCCATCACGACTAGCGGATTTTGGGTCGTGACTGGTGGTTTGTGAGGTGGTTTGGGTATTTGCACATGTGTTGTGATCCCGTGTAGTTTGTGGTGTTATATGAGCAAGATGGCTCTCCAGATGCAGGTCAATTATTGCACCCTAGTTGTGCTTGGGTATTGTAGCGTATGGAGCTATCCATCTTCCAGGGTTATATTTTTGCACTTGGTGTATTCGTGGTCGATATTAAGACATTTCGTATATGTATTTCGTCTTGATGGGTACTCCCCTATTTATTGTCATTTTTAGATCGGGTGGCACGCCGCCACGGGTATATGGTTGGATCGGGTGGCACGCTGCCATAGATAAGTTGTTTGGATCGGGTGGCACGCCGCCACGGGTATCATGGTTGGATCGGGATGCACGCCTCAACGGTGTGATGTTGAGTACAGTTCCCCATATCTATTCTTGTGTGTTTTGTCTCTCATTTCCTTAGAAAGGTTCATAACACCTTTTCAGTTGTTTAATTAGTTACATGGGTTGAGTAGTTCTTTTCAAAGTTCGTTTCCCTTATGTATCACATTCGAGTTTGTAGCTTCTTGTGATACATCCCGCATTTTCGTACGTTAAAGTTTCGTCTTAAGTTAATCGACGTAAATTCGTGAATGAAATTATTTTGGGATTATTAAGTATTACGCTATTTCAAACAAGTGTTAAGTAAATTCGTAAAGGTGAGAGGGTAAGCGAATCAAAGAAAGTAAGTTTCGTCGAAGTTTGTCATGTTGGAATAAAATACGGTCGGAGCTATAATACCCAAAATTTATGGACTAGTACCATACAAGGTACTACATGACCATGATAGTAAGGTGTATAAGGTGTGATAAAAGTGAGTAGTATTTTAAGTAACTTGAGATAATTTTTAATTATGTAGATAATTGGGTAATTAATAACTTTAGTGGGAGATTTACTAATTAATTAGTTTATTTGGATAAGTTTAATCATTCTCTTTAACGGGGCAGCCCAAGATTACTCTTAGTCATTAAAATATGTGACATGTAGGGGCCTTAAGCCCAAAGATTAGTCATCCTAAAGTGGGACCACTCTCTTTGATAAAGACACCAAGTCATTAAAGGGGAATGATATGTTTAGAATGCAATGGATTACATAAAGCTCTTATGAAGTGAGATGCTCTTAAGAGACAACATACAGATCTACCTATATCAGTAAGAAAGTGAGGTGCTTATGTTTGCTAAACTATCGGATGAAAGCCACAAAATTCATACGAGATAACGTAATGTAATAGCAACGGGATTTGAAATTCTAAGGGAACCCGGTACAATCTTTCTTAAGAATATCACACGGATTTTTCTCTACTTCGATCCGCTGTTACGTGTTGTCGCAATTGACGTATGTTAGATGGATTGTCAAGAGAATCTGATCAGGTATGTTAAGGTTATCCCTTCTTTTCTTTTCTTTTGGAATGATCTATACGACACAAACGAAACGAGCAAATGCACAACTTCCATAAATGCACATCATATATATATAGGCCCGTATGTCACAGGTATAAGTTTCTATATCAGGTTGGGTCATTCTATGTCGTGTATTCCCTCATGATTACTCTGTTTATATCATGACGCGCCTTCTGGACCACTTATCTATGATGATGTAATAAGAAGATACGTTACGTTGGTACTTGGTTGAGTAAGGTACCGGGTGCCCGTCGCGGCCCATCGGTTTGGGTCGTGACAAAAGTGGTATCAGAGCAGTTCTATCCCAGGCAGTCTATAAGCCGTGTCTTGTAGATTCTTGTTTATGGGTGTGTCGTGCACCACACTTATAAGCAAGAGGCTACAGGGCATTTAGGACTGTCACTCTTTCTTCTTTCTCTAGATCGTGTGGTAGAGCTCAGTTGTAAGAACTCAATTTCCTAAACTCTATCCTATTCATAATACGACGACGCCTATATCCAGAAAGGCAGTTGGTAAGAGATTGAATGTGGCTATGGAAGGGTTGAGTCAGGGGAACTCTATATTTCATGATGCTTATGATGAGTAAATGTAAGGTCTTCGGTAGACCATGTGTGTAAGCCTCTTGAAAAGAAGCCTTAAGGCAAGAATATCTATCCATCCCTATGGTGAAATCTTGGATAGATTGTTAGCGTTAGCTGACATTTTCGAAGGATATTACAAACGTGGTAATAATTCTCCTTGTGAGACACCTAGATGGTGCATTCTAGAATAGTACAACTAGATATGAATACTACAATGACCAATAAAAATTACAAAGACATGCACTGGAATCCTGGAAGGGATAAATATTACCTTAGTATGACTCCTGTCCCTAGTAGAGAGAGAATGTTAGGCAACCCGAAGAGCCAGTGGATGGAGCAAGGGGAGCTAAAAGAAAAAGAATGTCTTGTTGAAGTTTTTAGAATAAAGTGATAGACAGAAATGTTAGCAGGGAAATAAGAAGAGAGTTAATGAAGCATTATGAGTAAGATGTGATACATGGATGACGACGGTAGATAAAAGAAATGATGATATTACAGAGTCTGTAGTCAAGTGAAGGGAAATAGGAGAGATGACAAGCCTTGAGACAACAAAAGAGTATAGTCCATAAAGTCATATCCTCATTTCGAGAAATAAGTTCGTGACTCCAACTCGACTACGAGAAGGACAAGTTAGACCCCAGAGTAATAGAAATCAGTACGGGCTAGTGAACAAGATAAACTAAACATGAATTAGGGACTGAATGATTTGATAATATTCGGCATCACGAGAATTTCATAGATCGCGTTCCGGTGATAATAGAATGGACAATAGAAGAATAACCTTTAAAGGTCATTCGGGAAGACGCTTCCCTATAGCAAGCAATGCGAGCAGAGTTAAGCTTAAGAGACTATGTGTGTCAGTTACACTAAGTGTCACCCTCTCGAGTAAGGAATTTTGTTATCCTTGGTACAGAAGGATTACCGCAAGGCAAGTAAGGGTCACCGATGATGTGAAAAGATGCCAAAGATGAAGAGGTAAAATATCTATAGGTAGATCATCGTAGCACTAAATCTTAGTACTCCCCTAAAGGGGGGAATATGGAGTGATGTGGCATTAAGTCGGAATTAAGTGGTTTTGGTAATTATGGAATGGTAAAGGAAGAATGCGTAACAATGGAAAAGGGATGAGATTTCACTTACTCAAAGCATACAGATACGCTACGATTCTAGAACATTATGCAAAAACGACGTCAAGGAGAGAAGTAAGGGTTCCTGCCCAAGATGTTATTGATAAATAAGGAGCCGGTACGAGACGTAAGTTAAGACAAAGGAAATAAACCAAGAAATATTACGCGGAATATTGATATGAGAATGGACCAGCGAGTAGTGAGTAGTCGATTCAAAAAGAGCCTGGTTATGGCTAGATAAGAGGGTACAGACAGATCAATAGATTGTGCAAGATAAATAGAGTGAACACCAACATGGGGAATTCAGTCTCGCAGATATGACATTGTGACCCTTGAGAAATATTCAGATAGGAGTTGGGGTAGTTAAAGATACCGTATGAGTGTTGTAGAAATAAAAGAGAGTCCCACTGGGAAGACAACCAAAACTTCAGTTCACAACCATACGAGCACATGAGTGTGGAGGTAAATAAC
Source organism: Nicotiana undulata (assembly GCA_005239495.1). NCBI lineage: Eukaryota > Viridiplantae > Streptophyta > Magnoliopsida > Solanales > Solanaceae > Nicotiana > Nicotiana undulata. The sequence continues at coordinate 41,184 of ML275809.1, forward strand.
TAAGGATAATTATAGGTGAGTACGAACATCAAAAATTCTATCGGGAAAGCGATATATCAAGCTTGTAACTTTACAAGAGCCAGAAGGTGTCCCTAAGTACTACAACGAAAGACTAGCTGAGGAAATGTGGAAGAAGGCTTCAATCTAAGCACAATGACCTAAAAAGGACAACGGTCGTGTAAAAACAGTCTCACTACAACATTGTATGCACTCTATAAGAAAGTGGCACCTATCGTGGCTAATGAACGGGAAGTAAAGTCAAAAGTAATATTCGAGATCATATGAGTTGCACGAAAATGTCGGCATGCGTGGGAACTAAGATAAGCTAACTATGCACGCAACAAGGGGGCAGAAAGACCAAGAAGAGTAACGCTTAAAGAAAGTTGAGAAGAAATTTTGGCATATGAGAAAAGGTTACGACGTTATATACGCACAACCACCTGCTCAGCTGGTATACGTTGATGATTTTGCCCACAGTGGCCGAGATGATATGATGGGATTCCCTCAGAGGCTTGATGATGTTATGAACACATGTACCTATGCATGACATGACATTCATACGCATATGCATGACACTATGAGTATTTCATGATTAACAGAGTTATTCAGACTTACATGTCGAGTCTTTTACTCCACGTTTCTCTCATGTCTATTATTTACTGATTTTTATTCCTTACATACCTCTGTACAAGTATTTGTACTGACGCCCCTTTTGCCTAGGGACGCTGCGTTTCATGTCCGGAGGTCCCGATAGACAGGTCGAGAGTCCTCCAAGTAGGCTATCAGCTCAGCGGAAGATGTTGGTGCGCTCCATTTGCTCCGAAGTTGCTTGTTTGGTCAGTATGATTTAGACGTGCATTGTTTGGTATGGCGGGGCCCTGTCCCGACCTTTATGATAAGTTTGTACTCTTAGAGCTTGTAGACATATGTCATGTATACGGAAATTTGTATGGCCTTGTCGGTCTATATTTAAAGTATATAATGGATCACATTGGCCTTATCGGCCTGTATGTCACAGGTATAAATTTCTATATCATGCTGGGTTGTTCTATGTCGGGTATTCCCTCATGATTACTCTAGTTATATCATGACGCGCCCTCTTGCCCACTTATCTATGATGATGTAATAAGAAAGATACGTTACGTTGGTACTCAGTTGAGTAAGGTACTGGGTGCCTGGAGCGGCCCATCGGTTTGGGTCGTGACATGTTAGCACATTGTATCATATGAGACTTTTGGCAGTGTCTGGGGTAGGTTATTGCCTGAGCAACTTGTACTGGGTGAGACGAGGTTATTGGACCCGGTCATTGCGATTGGATTTATATTAAGGAGAAAATATCATTATTCAGTTTAGAGTGAGGTAACTGTTCTTTTCAGGAGGAGAAACTCTATAAATCATGATTCAGCAGATAGTTATGAGTTCCTACACATCCCTTCCGTCGTGGCAACATTGCAAGAGTTAGAATAGGACTTATATGTGTCATGAGGTGTGTTGTGGACATCGGATTTGTGGAATCTCGGCTATTGTTCTCAGAGGGTGATATTATGGTCACTTGAATTATGTGGTGCATGGTGTGAATTCAGCAAAGGTATGCAATCATGTTTTGGTTTAGTGTGTAGTGATTGATACGGTGTTCGTATGTTGAAAGCAGGCCCGATGTAGAATCCCGGATGTTGGAATTTGGCTATAAGGCTTATTTGACTAAATAAAAGAGAGAATCTCTAGACTGGTTCGAGCTATGTGCTCAACTGGGTTGTGGTTGCACAAGTAGGTGCTCAGGGGTTAAACGGTGATTTCATACAACTCCAAAGCAGTTCTTAGCACGTTCGAGGGCGAACGTATGTTTAAGTGGGAGAGAATGTAACGACCCAACCGGTCGTATTGAGCTCTAGCGAGTCGTTCGGCAGATTGAGTCCATGAGTAGCTTCACTTCAGTTATTATGACTTGTACGCGTGGTCGGAATTGAATTTCGGGAAGTTCAGAGTTGATTTGGAAAGAAAGTTCTCATTCCGAAAGCTTTAAAGTTGGAAGAATTGACTAAGGTGTGATTTTTGAGTAAACGACTTTGGAATCGGGACTTAAAGGTTCCAACAGGTTCGTATGATTATTTTGGACTTGGGCGTACGTCCGGATCAGGTTTTGGATGACCCAGGAGCGTTTCGGCACCTATTATGGAAAGTTGGATTTTTGGAATGATTTCATAAATTGGATTGAAGTGTATTTTAATGCTATCGGTGTACGTTTGGGATTTCGAGCCTGGGAATAGCTCCGTATAGTGATTCTGGTCTTAGGAGCACGTCTGGAATTGGATTTGGAGGTACGTAGGTCATTTTGGGGTCATTTGGCAAAAGTTGGAATTTGCATGTTTTGGGAAGTTGAACCGGGACTGGACTTTTCTATATTGAGGTCGGATTCCCATTCTGGAACGTGGAGTAGGTTCATAATGTCGAATGTGACTTGTGTGCAAAATTTAAGGTCAATCGAACGTGATTTGATAGGTTTCGACATCGAATGTAAAAGTTTGAAGTTTTAAAGTTCATTAAGCTCGAATTGGGGTGCGATTCATGATTTTGATGTTGTTATTTGAGTCCTCAAGCAAGTTTGTGTTATATTATGAGACTGGATGGTGTGGTTGGACGGGGTTCCGTAGCCTCGGGTGTGTTTCAGGGTGGTTTCGGATCAATTCAGGTTGTTTCAGCTGCTGTTGTTTGTTGGTTCTGATGTTGTCCTTCGCGAACACGAAGGGAGTCCCGCGTTCGCGAAGGGAGGATTTTTGGGTTGATGATGGTTGTTCATCGCGAACGCGGTAGACGGGGTCGCGAACGCGGAAGAGGGTCATAGAACAACCTACGTGAACGTGGGAGAGCTGCCGCAAACGCGTAGAAGGAAGAGGGAGCGAGGCTTGGAGCACTTGGCCTTCGCGAACACAGCTTGTGGAATTCAAACGCGAAGGGTGGTGGTCTAAAAGGTTCGCAAACGCAAACGCGGAGAGGAAATTGTAGGCAGTGTTTCTTTGGCCTTCGCGATTGCGATGGTCTTTTCGCGATCGAGAAGAAGGACGGACGTGGGCAGTGAAGTATAAAACGGGAATTTAGCCATCTTCCATTTCATTTCCTCCCTGGGAGCCGATCTTGGAGCAATTTTGGAGCACTATTTCCAGCATCAATCACAAGGTCAGTGACTCCCACATATTCCAAGTTAAAAACACGGTATTTGAATAGATTTAAATATGAAAATTAGTAGAAATTTGGGATTTTGAAGAAAAACCTAGAAATTTTTATTTTTTGGATTTTGACTACGAATTTGGGCATGGAACTAAGAATAAATCATATATTTGACTTCATAATGTTATGGATAATGTTTATCTTCGAAAATTTTCGGAATCCGGGCACATGGGCATGAGGGTTGCTTTATCGACTTTTCGAGCGGAGTTGGGAATTTGTCTATATTGATTTGTTATGAGTATTAGAGTGTATTTTTATTGGTTTGCACATTGTTTGACTAGTTTTGGAGAGGTGAGCATCGGCTTGAGGTGTTAGAGGAGCTTTGGAGCGGGTTATGGAACTTCGGAGCGAGGTAAGTCTCCTGTCTAACTCTGTGAGGAGGAAAACTATCCCCTAGGTGTTGTAATTGATATTTGCTACTTGTTGCGGGGGCTACGTACGCATGAGGTGACTAGAGTCCGTACGTAGCTAGTTTCATGTCATTGTCCGAGTAGACTTAGGTTCACACCATGCTATACTTGTATATGGGTTATCCTTGCTCGTTTAATTCCTTTATTTTGCTTTACGACTTGAGACATGCATAGAGTGATAGACTCGCATTTGTAGAGATTTGATGAGTTTCATGATTTGCCGTGGAATAATGTTGTTCCTCTTATGGATTTCTCACACGCCATGCATTTTCATTGATAGGTTTTCCTTAAAAATTATTATAACTCACATGTTTATTCGTGAGTGGGAGTGAAGGACCCGTTTAAGCTTCTTATTCTAATGGGATCAGGTCGTTCGCCTTGGCAGGATTTATGTACCACACTCTTATGGGAGCGGGTTGTTCTCCTCGGTAGTTTAATAGATACATCTATGGTTCGTGTCATTCGACCCTCGGCAGTGCACAAATTATGATGGGATCAGGTCGTACGCCTCAACATTTTTATAAAACATCCTCATGAAATCGTGTGTAATATATGGCAAGAAGCCAGTGTATCTGTGAGCTTTTCCTGATTTGAATTATACTAACCTATTTGGTGAGGTCCATTATATATATATATATATATATATATATATATATATATATATATATATATA
>MDKH01090680.1:0-15211 GCA_005239495.1 Nicotiana undulata
CAGCTGAGGGTAACATCTTGTCAAGACGCGTGAGGCTCAAGGTTCATAAGTTGATTAAATTTTTTGTAGATAATGGTAACTGTCGAGGATTGGATGAAATACATGCTTGTAGTACTGACGCCTAGCACTGCCCGTGGTTACAAATTGTTTCCGATCATGTAGTTAGGGTCTAGGACAAGATGGAGTCGATGTAGTTGCTTGAGGGCAAGTAAGAGTTTAAGTTGGGGGTGTTGATGTGCCGGAGAATTTCGGCACATTTAATACCATATTTCTCAGATTAGGGCTCGTTTCAAGAGCATTTACTCTTATTAATCGTAGAATTTTGGTATTTTGCAGTACACAAGGTGTGAACACTCAAGACCATGCAAAAGGAAGTTAAAAGAAGAGAAAAGAGAAGGAAAATGGTCAAATGCGATCGCATCTTCAACATGCGAATCGCATTTCAAACCTGGGGGTCGCATACCGCAACAGAGAGTTGAGTCAAAATTAAGGAGTGAAATGCGGCCACATATGCGACCGCATATCCCAAATGCGAACCGCATTTGAATCGCATGTTCATCTGATGCCTGAAGCCACACTGCAAATGCGACGCATGAATGCGATCGCATACCTTTAATGCGGATTGCATATTCCCAAATGCGATACATCTCTGGGACCTAGGGTTTTGAGATGCGATGGAAGAAGCCAAGATGCGAACCGCATTCCTGTTATGCGACAGGAATGCGATCGCATATCGCCCGTCAGGGGTGTTTTTGTCTGTTTTTCACCCGAATTTTCTTCCCACTATAAAAGGATTTACTGGGGTGTTGTGGGTCATTCTTGTCTAGCTTTTTAACAACATTCTCTCATTAAATATTCTTCACTTTTGGAAGCATTAGAGCAAGCAAGTGGTGGTTTGTAAGCATTCATGACACTATTAAATACTTGTTTCTTTTGGTTATTTATGATGAGTAGCTAAGTTTAAACACTGAGGTTGTGAACCCTAAATGGGTGTTATGTATTTGGGTATTTGCCATTGAATATATGTATAATGGGTAGTTGATATGTGTTTACTCTTCGTCTTACATTTCTTGTTAATGGTTGCAAACATTAACTTACGCCGTAACTTTAGCTTAGCTTGGAAAAGCGGGTTAGAAGTGGTAAGAGTAAACACCAAAGACTCGAGGTGTTAAACTTCGTTTAATAGAATCACTTAGGAATAAGTTGGTTTTATTTGGCAAAACGTGATTCGGATTTATTGCAACTCTTTTACATTTGGAAAAATTATAAAGAGAAAATACTATCGTAGTATTGGAAAATCTAGGATAGTTATCTTTAGAATCATTTGCATATCAAGAACTTCCCATTAGAAATATATCATATTAATACCTACTTGCATTACACTCCATAAAAGGGGACACAACCTTGGTTATTCTACCCATACTAATTATAATCTAAATTAGCCTCCTTTGTGACTACTTTTTCTCTATAAATAGCAAACTATTAATCACCATCCTTTTTTTCACTAACGGAATAGAACTTCGATTAGAGTTAAGAACCACACTAACATAGTGATATTTTCACACCTATTCCCTGTGGGATTCGACCCCAACCTTGTTGGGTTATTATATTTGACTTCGACCGCTTTACACTATTTTAGAAGTGTAATTTGAGCGTATCACGGACTAAACCTCCATTTTTTATGAACAACACTATATAACTTGAACATGACAGTAATATGGTAGAAAAATAAGAAAGATGCACCAAATTATGTCTGTAAACTCTACATACCAGTATATGATCATAAAGAGTCAGAAAGGATATGTACACAGTATCCCTACTCTCACAAGGAAGTCCACTCAGTACTAGAATTGGCCTTCAGGGCCAGGGAAGGTCCATCCCGGATTATGCATAAACCCAAGTGACGTAGTCACCGAGTACTGTGGAAAAGGCCAATCCATCCCCACGGAGAAGATCCATCTCCGGAACATATCACTCGGACAAGATCCATGTCCAGGGACGATCCATCCCTTAGTATATATCAATAACTTCGGGCAAGATCCATGCCCAGGGAAAATCCATCCCTCAATATATGTGCGCTCACTGGGGGTGTAAAGACTCCGGAGGGGCTTCTATAAGCCCAAGTGTTGTATCAAGCCAACGAAGGCATGATTCAATGATCGCTGCGGTGTGCAATCCAATCTCATAACTGTCTCAATACCAAGCTATCGGCCTCACTCAGTCAATACCTTCCAGTCTCACTCACAAGGCTCACAGATATAAGATTCAGCCCAAAACAATGATAACATATAAATAAACTAACAATTATTGAGACTGAAGCATGAAACATGTGCAATAACAGGACTGAGTACATGAAAGAAAATATTCACAGATAGAGACAACAATAACTGACCATTCCGGTCTGAACATATTGGCGTGAAGCCTTAGCATTTATGCTTAACATGGTTTCTAATATATTTGAGGTAATACCACCTTCACAGTACAAGTATCAGCCTGGAATAACAATTAGGCAGTGCCATGGGATGAGCCAGGCCGCACGTCCGCATCTGCGGTCCCTCACTGAGTTGCCAAAATCCCGCATCTCCGGGGTCCTTCCCGCTCCTGCAGGCCCGCACCTACGGTTCCCCATGCGCAGGTGCGGTTACACCAGAAAACTTACACCAGCAGCTGAAGCTGCATATTTCCAAGTCCAAAATTCCCGTTCACCATCCGAAATCAATCCTGAGCCCCTCGAGACCCCAACCAAATATACCAACACATCATAAATGATCATTAAAACGTATTTGCACTCTCGAGACACTAAAAATAATATCAAAATACCAAAATCACATCGAATTCAAGCCTATGAACTTTGAAACTTCTAAATTCCACCAACGATGCCGAAACTGTCAAAAACACATCCGATTGACCTGAAATTTTGCAGACATATCTAAAATGACATTACGAACCTGTTCCAACTTCCGGAATTCCATTACGACCTCAATAGCCTATTTTCCACTGCCGACCGAAAATCACCGAAAACTAACTTTCGCCAATTCAAGCCTAATGCTACACCGGACATCACAAAAATATTTCGAACACAACCCTAATTCCCAAATCACCTAAGTAAGCTATCCGAGCTATAAAATCCGCATTCCAAGATCGTTTACCAATAAGTCAACTCTCAGTTGACTTTTCCAACTCTGAAGCTACTTTTAGAGACTAAGTGTCTCAATTCCTTCTACAACCACTCCGAACCCGAGCTAACCAACTCTAACACATCACGAATAGTATAACCTTGCTATGACAAGGCATAAACAGTAATAATAATGCATGTTCTACGTAACGACCGGTCGGGTTGTTTCATAACCCTCATTTTATAGATTCTACCTAGGAATAGGATTGAACTACTTGTAGCCATACCTGGGTGTGCTTAATCTCTTAATTGGGTTAGGAATAATTCAATTAGGAAGTCTTTTTAGTATTTATAAGAAGCTAATTAAGAATTATTATCCATGGCTAATTAACATAAACTCGCTCATATATGTAAAATCGTGAAATACATTGGATCGTTACTTGAGTGTAATTCCCGATGCATTCATACTTGTATCCATTGATCATTTTACTTGCTTTCTAGGTTAGTTTACATTTTTGCATTTAGATATAAATATTTTATATACCAAATTCTAAGTGTTTAGAATTGCACGATAAGTGATAATTTTCTTACATTTCTAATCGCCTATATATTGTTCTCTGTGGGATTTGACCCCAACCTAGTTGGGTTACTATATTTGACATCGATCGCTTACACTATTTTAAAGTGCAATTTGAGCGTATCAAGATGTCGCTTGAAGATCTCATTGTTCGGTTTAGAATCGAAGAGGGCAACAAAGCTGCTTAGAAGAGAGGCCGTGGAAACTAAACAATAATGGGAGAAAACATTGTTGAGGATACTTCACCAAATAAGAGAAAGAGGAAGCAGGCTTCTGGACGGAAAACAAATCCAAGCAAGAAAGCTGGACACAAATCTACAGATTGTTGTGCTCCAAAAAAGACAAGAAGAAGGGTCAAGCAAACATGGTTGAAAAGCACGAATATGTTGATGACTTGTGTGCTATGCTTTCTGAATGCAACCTGGAGGGAAATCCTAAGGAGTGGTGGATTGATTCTGGAGCCACTCGCCATGTTTGTGCTGTTAGGGAAGCGTTTGCTACATATGCTCCCGTTGGACCCGAAGAGATGCTTTCTATGGGAAATGCTGCAACGGCTAAAATTGAAGGATGTGGGAAGATATTTCTCATAATGACTTCCGAAAAATAGGTGAATTTGAACAACTTCCTTCATGTTCCCGAGATTAGGAAGAATTTAGTCTCTGCTGGACTTCTTGTTAAGAATGGTTTTAAATGTGTTTTTGTATCCAATAAGGTTGTAATAATTATGTCACGACCCCAAATCCTAACAGGTCGTGATGGCGCCTATCGCGGAACTAGGCTAGCCAACCATCACATAACTACACATTTGTTTTAATATAATTCCTCAAAAATCATTAATAACCACCAAACTGAGTATAATAAAAATTCCTCTAAGTCTTTAAGCAAGCATAATAAAAACTAACAGTCTAAACAAATCCCCCAGGACTGGAGTCAACCGATCACGAGCATCTAAGAATAAAAACTAACTCTGCTAATGTCATAAACAATGTCTAGTAATAAAATACTAATACTAATACTAATAAAGGAAGTGAAATGGAGAAGTTGCGGACGCTGGACAACTACCTCGAAATCCCAAAAGCTGACAATAACGAACTCGGATGGCTACCGCTCCAAACCAGTACCTGGGTCTGCACACAGAGGTGCAGGGAGTAATGATGAGTACGCCAACTCAGTAGTAATGAAAACAAATCACGGTCTGAAGAATAAGAAACATACAACAACAAATACACCAATCCACAAAACAGTACAATGACAAGCCTCAATAAAGTGCACGTAAGTTCGAAAACCAATTTCCATAAAATCCTTTGAAACAAGTATATTTTCCAATATTTCTCAGTAAACCTCTCAAAAATATCAGTATGAAAAACGAAGTGAATCATAATCAAAACTCAGTAAAATATCATCATAAAACTGCCCCTCGGGCAATAATCATCACTCATAAATATTCCCTCAGCACCTCATCTTCACTCAGTAACAGTCACTCAACACCTCACAGTCACTCAGCATCAGCCCCTCGGGCAGCCTCACTTTCACTCATGCCTCCCAAGCACTCATCACTCGGCACTCGCACTTAGTAGGTACCTGCGCTCACTAGGGGTGTGTACAGACTCCGGAGGGGCTCCTACAGCGCAAGCGCTATAAACAAGCCAAATCATGGCATTAGTCACTCAGGCTCTCGGCCTCTCTCATATCATAACATCCTCACAATATTGTCCCTCGGCCTCACTCAGTCAGACATTCTCAACATGCCACTCGGGCCATAAATAAACAGGGTTCTCGACCAAAAACAATATTTCATTTCAAAAAATAATATCAATAAACTCTGAGTGTCAAAACAAATTTAGCAAGAAAGACTGAGTGCAAAATCATAATTTATAAGTGAGGAATATCAGTAAAGTAGCCCCCAAGGGGTTAGAAAAGATCGGCACTAGGTCCCAAACATGGCTTACAACCCAAATATATCAAAACATAGTAATACTATAAAACATATAGTTTTAAAGCAGTTTCGCAACTCAATAGTTGCCAAAAGAGGAACATCTTTCCAAATTTCCAATTCGTGCACGCCCCACACTCGTCATCCAGTGTGTGCATCACTCCAAAACTTTGAAAGGATGTAAAGTCCGAGGTTTCAAACCCTTAGGACAGGATTTAAAGACATTACTTACCTCAAATTAGCCCGAAAAAGCTATTCTGCAACACCCTTGCCTCTCGAATCAACCTCCGAGTGCTCCAAATCTACCAAGTTCAGATTTTTCACATCAAATTATGATAAGGGAATGAATTCCAATTGAAAAATATCAATTTTAGCGCAAAACCCGAAATTAGCAATCGACCCCCAGGCCCGCATCTCGGAACTCGACAAAATTTATATCAAAATGATCCTCATTATCTCACGAGTCCGTACATATAAAGAACTCTGATATCGGAGTCCGTTTGACCCCTCAAATCATCCCTAAAAGGCCTCATAATCTCAAGCCCTAATTTCACCTTTTTCTACTGATTTTCCCCAATTAACCACTGTTAATTTAGTCCTTAATCACATATAATCGATTTATGGGTCCAAAATCCTTACCTTAATAAATAACGATCGTTCTCTCTTCAAAATCGCTCCAAAAGCTCTATTCCCGTTCAAAAATGGTGGAAAAGTGGGCAAAGGTCGCAGATGGGTTATATATATATTGCCCAGGTTTTTACTCTTCGCGAACGCATCAAAATGACCGCGTTCGCATAGCACAAATTCCCCCAGCTCCATTTTCCTCTTCGTGATCGCGATCACACGCCCGCGAACGCACTGCCCAGGACACCTAGACCTTCGCGAACGCAACCCAGGCCCGCGTACGCATAGACCAAATGGTCTGGTGTCTCTCAAACAGTTCTAACCCTACGCGAACGCACCTTCTCCCCCGCGTTCGCGATGAACACCCCACTCAAGCCTACGCGTTCGCACCCCTGGTCCGTGAACGCACAGAACAAAATACCCAGCTCCCTAAATTCCTCTATGAGAACGCGAGGTCCCTTCCGTGAACGCATAGGGTAAAATCGCTCTGCAGAAACACCAACAAAACCAGCAAATTCTCTAAGTTCAAAAGTGCTCGTTTGAGCATCCGAAATGCACTCGAGGCCCTCGGGACCTCAACCAAACCTACCAACATATCCCATAACCTCATTCAAACTTAGTAGAGCCTTCTAAACATCAAAATTAACATCAAAACACCAAAATTACATCAAATTCAAGCCTATGAACTTTGAAATTTCTAGAATTCACCAAAGATGCCGAAACTAACCAAAACACATCTGATTAACCCGAAATTTTGCACACATATCCAAAATGACATTCCAAACTTGTTCCAACTTCCAGAATTCCATCCTGACCCCGATAGCCTATTTTCCACTACCGACCGGAAATCACCAAAAACTAACTTTCGCCAATTCAAGCCTAATTCTACACCGGACATCACAAAAATATTCCGAACACACTCATAAGTCCCAAAATCACCTAACAAAGCTATCCGAACCATAAAATCTATATTCCGAGGTTGTTTACCAATAAGTCAACTCTCAGTTGACTTTTCCAACTATAATGCTATTTTTAGAGACTAAATGACTCAATTCTCACCACAACCGCTCCAAACCCGAACCATCCGACTCCAACACATCATAAAAAATATAGCCAATATATGACAAGGAAAAAACAGGAATAATAGTGAAAAATCTACGGAACGACCGGCCGGGTCGTTACATTCTCCCCAACTTAAACACACGTTCGTCCTCGAACGTTCCTAGAGTTCCACCAAAATTGTCGTGTAACCTACCATGCATATATTCCGAGGTGATCCACGTCACCCTACCCCCTATAGGTCCAATAGCACCACACAGTTGAAATTTCGAAATCCAATCTTGACCCAAAAGCTTAGAACCAAGTTTCCACTTCTGAAATAATTTACAAGATCAAATCCCACAACTATAAGTTGAAATAGTCTGCACATGCTGTATCAAGCCATATCCGTAACCCAAGATGTAATCACATAATATACTGCATGACTCAAACACCCACAACGATTACTCCTAATCACAATAGCTGCTCAGAACAACGCAATACCGGTAAATAACCTCTTATCAAACAAAGCCTCGTTTTAACACTTTTATATGGTTTCACTGATGAACGAAACACGTAGAAACCAACAACCATTCGTCCGATCAGTATCAATAGCATCCAGAGCCATAACTTGTGCAACTCGTGCACTCAATAACAACATCCCAAGAGTTCAATTCATAAAATAGAAGATTTACACGAGAGGACTATCCTGCCATTAACTACTACTATCACATCATCATGCTAGAAGCCTGGTGCACACCGTAAAAATCAGAACACACAAATCTCACACCAAGGAGCATACCTCTACGTAACTCCGTTAAAATGTGTGATCCCATCCAAACGCTGGTTCACATGAAATACTTCAAGCCATCTTGCTCAAAATCAATAACCATGCAAAATTAGACATCAAGTACTCAAAGTGCATTCCCATAACCATGGGGAAATCGGACGATACCATGCCACCCGAACCAGAAAGAACATTACCAATACGTCCCAATTCTGCAACACCTAATTACTTACCTTACTCAAATCTCGCTATAAAGCCCCGATCAAACCGCACCCTATGCATATATAGCCAACGATCACAACTCCTCGAAACACTGAAAGGCAACTCATAGACCACTCCAATACACGAATAAGCTCAATGACAATCGAATGGTACATCCCTCAACAATAGCAATTCGGAGTCAACAATTCCGACTCGGTGTAGAACACACACCCATACTGGCCTACCAATAACTCTAAGTCAACTCTGGTCACCCACAACAGGTAGATAACTCTCCGAAAGTTCATAGTGACTGAATCATGGCATATACTAACATTTGACTAGCTTTGCTTGCATCCTCGTAGTTCACAACTACAAAAATAATTTGTATATGAAAAATGCGAGTCTCGAAGACCCTGAAGCGCACAAATTACTATATCTAATCTCCACTCCACCGCTCGAATATATAACACATCCCTCACACTCAATCATTCCACGAGGGATACCCCTAAAAGTCTTCCGTGACACTAAAAAACCTTGAATATCAGCAGTGATCCAACAAAAGAGCGTCGTAACACCAATGAAGCACCCTTACACAAACACATTACCCTAAACACATTGCCCTATCTAAATGTATACCCTCATCCAAACACACCGATTAGTGGTATCCTTCACCTAGTCATCTGGAACTGTCAGTGCTGACCTTCCTTCCAGAACTGAATCGTGACCTCACATGTGCCAATCTCCACTATACACAAAATTCCGCATACGCCATGCAATCCTATGATAAATATGAGAACTTCATGCTCCCTTCCGAGTCACAAACAACTACGTGCCCAACTAGCCAAGAAATTTTCCGTTTGATCCCATCTAGAAGCAAAATCACTATACATCACATGCCCCTCACGCCAGAAAAGAAAAATATACATCTCTAACCATGGTAGAAACCATCAAGAAATCTCTGAATCCCATTTGTACAACACCAAATCGTCAGGACTGAAGCTTTCGAACTCAACCAAGCTACGCATGCCATCAAATCCCAAGAGAACTGCCAATAAACACCTGTAACAACTCATTACTTCGTAACACCCACAAAACTAATCATATCCCTTATCCTACCGATCCGACCTACTACCAAGTTGTCCTATTTATTCAAGTTCCTTCTGACTCACCTTCGAATTGATACTTTTTCTTGCCATAATACCACAATTCTCAATCCAAACTCACCACACGAAACCCGAGCATAAGGATATACCGTCTAAGGCTCATAAGTCGTTGAATACTCTCTTAGATATCCCCAAAATCACCACATTAGAACTACTTAGCATGAAGATACTTCTTGCGAATTTAAAGTCATTACCTTCATCTTCCTGATACTGATATGTAGAACCCATGATAAGGTAGAAATGCCACAAGTCTTGACACCCTCAATGTAAATCTCAGTTCTGGCCCAATTCACACCTTGAAGATCCTCAATTGCTACGTATAACCTTGAATCCGACAGAACCATTCCCGAGAGTCATCCACTCTACGTCAATTTCAATTACACTAAGCAGGCAGACAGAATGACCTGACCCCGCTTGCAAACCACATACTAGGAAAGTAATCCACACCTTTGAAGCAACAAGCACACTCATACACTGAACACACTACACTTTCAAGTACAACTCAATCATTCAATAAATTTCATTATCCGTAAAGTACATTACAACATGTATCGAAGAACTTCCCATACTCGAGCCATTCATAGACTCCACCTCTGCAGATCATATCTGGTTCACCAATATACCTCAATCCTACCACTACAACACATAATCGTGCAATCAACTTATCATTAGCGGACTCCCCCACTTGGCTTAAAGCCACGGCCAAGACAAACAGTAACTCACAATGCCTATACGCTATCACTGCCACCATACTGTGGTGAGATTCAACTAAATCCTTCATACGCTCATATGACCCAAACCATCTAACCCTCAAGTCGTATGCAAATCTCGCATCCACCATTGTAATGGTCATGCCAACTCCCACTAGCGATCTAAACTCAGATTACAATATACATCATTTACTGATAGAGAGAACTTACTACAGATCAACATAAGGGTCACACACCTCAAGACAACCCGCAAGAGATACCCCTACTTTCTTAACCTCAAAATGATATCCTCTTATACACTTCTGAAAATCATAGCTATCACGCAATATCTTCCTACGTTAGAACACAACGACTGCCTCCCGTTGAGACATCCCATTAAGCGGTATAAGAACCTGAAGCTGATGGCAATACTAGCACTGGAGTCGTGGTCAAGGAAATCTTGAGCTTCTGGAAGCTCTACTACCACTCGTCTGACCACATGGATACCTTCACTACACACAACGTGTCCCAAGAATGCTACTGAACTGAGCCAAAAATTCACACTTGGACAACTTCGCACAAAGCTTCTCCTCCCTATATCCTTGTAATACCATCATCAAATGCTGAGTGTGCTACCCCTAGCTACGCGAGTACGCCATGATGTCATCCATGATTGAGTTCTAACATAGTTGCATGCACCGTCAATCAATTACATGAACGCTGCTGGGGCATTGGTCAGCCCAAAAGACATCACCCGGAACTCATAACACAACAGAATGATCCGCTTCACTCCACATCTAAACAACATGGGAGGTCCTTCACTACACTCACTTCTCGAGGCCATATTCTAACTTAAGACTAAGTCAATTACTCAACGATTCTTGTTACATCTCCCGCTAATACATTCTTGTCACAATCACACAACCTGAACACATCTAACTATCAATCACGCTCACCACGTAGTCATCTAGTCACAAGGTTCCATCAATAAGGACACCAACGGACATATAAGTCCCCCGACACATGTGCTCACGCAAACAAAATCTCAGCACTCAAGCCATAGACAAAATCCGGCCTCAAGTCCTTCCGACTGGCCCATTATCAACATGCAAAAAAAATCACATCTCATCCATGGAAGTCACAAGTCGTCGATGTACAGCTGATACCAAGCGCTCACGTGCGCATTCAAATACATGAAAGGAATTCAAAGAGTTACGCCTTTTTCTGAATAAATGAATTCGCACGACAAGAATTCAAGAATGTGGGATGTTTCCTAAGGGTTTTGTAGCCTCTCGAAGATAAGTACAGACGTCTCAGTACCGATCCGCAAGACTCTACTAAACCTGCTCATGACCGGTGAGTCCTATGAAACCTAGAGCTCTGATACCAACTTGTCACGACCCCAAATCCTAACATGTCGTGATGACGCCTATCGTGGAACTAGGCTAGCCAACCATCACATAAATACACATTTGTTTTAATATAATTCCTCAAAAATCATTAATAACCAGCAAATTGAGTGTAATAAAAATTCCTCTAAGTCTTTAAGCAAGCATAATAAAAACTAGCAGTCTAAACAAATCCCCCAGGACTGGAGTCAACCGATCATGAGCATATAAGAATAAAAACTAACTCTGCTAATGTCATAAACAATGTCTCAGAATAAAATAATAATACTAATAAAGGAAGGGAAATGGAGAAGTTGCGGACGCCGGACAACTACCTCGAACTCCCAAAAGCTGACGTTTAGAATTCGGATGGCTACTGCTCCGAACCAGTACCTGGGTCTGCACACAGAGGTGCATGGAGTAATGACGAGTACGCCAACTCATTAGTAATGAACATAAATCACAGTCTGAAGAATAAGAAACATACAACAACAAATACACCAATCCACAAAACAGTACAATGACAAGCCTCAATAAAGTGCACGTAAGTTCGAAAACCAATTTCCATAAAATCCTTTGAAACAAGTATATTTTCCAATATTTCTTAGTAAACCTCTCAAGAATATCAGTATGAAAAATGAAGTGAATCATAATCAAAACTCAGTAAAATATCATCATAAAATTGCCCCTCGGGCCATAATCATCACTCATAAATATTCTCTCATCACCTCACCTTCACTCAGTAACAGTCACTCAGCACCTCACAGTCACTCAGCATCAGCCCCTCGTGCAACCTCACTGTCACTCATGCCTCCCAATAACTCGGCACTCGGCACTCGCACTCAGTAGGTACCTACGCTCACTGGAGGTGTGTACAGACTTTGGAGGGGCTCCTACATCCCAAGCGCTATAAACAAGCCAAATCATGGCATCATTCACTCAGGCTCTCGGCCTCTCTCATATCATAACATCCTCACAATATTGGCCCTTGGCCTCACTCAGTCAGACACTCTCAACATGCCTCTCGGGCCATAAATAAACCGGGTTCTCGACCCAAAATAGTATTTCATTTCAAGAAATAATATCAATAAACTCTGAGTGTCAAAACAAATTTAGCGAGAAAGACTGAGTGCAAAATCATAATTTATAAGTGAGGAATATTAGTAAAGTAGCCCCTAAGGGGTTAGGACATGTCACACCGCAAAACTGAGGGACGAGACCGGAGCCTAACCGGATGAACTCAGTGAAGCGGACCTGGATTGCCTTTTCTACCCAATGCGTTACCCCGTGTTCATAACATACATTATTCCATATGAAATAGCCAATTTAGATTCAAAGTACAATTTACAACATAATTCCATTTTCCTTTTTTAACTTTCAAAAATAGATAATCCAAAACATACAAGTTACATACAACATTTCTGATGCGATCCACAATTTACGAGTGAGTACAACTACCGCCCAAAATATACATAAATACAACCCACACAGTGCCTACTAAGCCTCTAAGAGAACTAGGAATTTTACATAAGTTTGACGGCCCCGACTATACCTTTTTACAACATAAGCAAAAGAAAATGATATAGTCCACACACGGCCTCGAGAGGAAATGGAGCTCACTAGAACTGCTAAAGAGATGAACAGGAGGCACCACTAATGGCGGGCTGAACTACCTGCTATGGAACCACCTACATCCATATAAAAGATGCAGCGACCCCAGCAAAAGGGACGTTAGTACCGTTGAATAGTACTAGTATGTATAAACAAACTTCACTCTAAGTAAAATCAAGTAATGCACAGATAGAAGGCAGTCAACGAAACCAACAAGTATTGCATAGAGATACAAAGACAAACACAATTGAGAGTTTCATAGATTCTTATTTCAACACAATCACCTTCCATCCTTATTCCTTCTCAACAATCCACCCTTATTACTTCATGTTGCGGCGTGCAACCCGATCCTACCGGACAATCACATTTTAGCCTTATTACATTCTGTTGCGGTGCGCAACCCGATCCCTCCGGATAATCACATTCCACCCTTATTACTTCTCACATATCACCCTTATTCCTCCTGTTGCGGCGCGCAACCCGATCCCTCCGGATAATCACATTCCACCCTTATTACTTCTCACATATCACCCTTATTCCTCCTGTTGCGGCGCGCAACCCGATCCCACCGGACAATCATATTTCATAGCAACAATAACATCCCACAATCAAATCACAAGGATTCATATCATCAAGAGTACAATTTCATAACCACCAAACAATCATGTGTTCTCAATAGTCTTTATCAACCATTAATTCAATCACAAAGATTCTCATCAACAAGAATATAAATTCATTACATCCAACAATCCGTATGAAATCAATCCACAATAAACCTTTCCAAACAATGAGTCGTGTACAATATTACCATGGTCATTTAGTTCAATTAAATCACTTCATAACTCCTTTTCATCACTTGTTACACAACCCTTAGCACTTAGATACATTTACACATTTGGGTTCGTTACCATTCTTTCATACCAACATATTCAAGCATTTAACGACCTTGCACATGATAGAGTATTCACAAGAAATCACTTTTCACAATTTCACTTAACATGGTAATCGACTAAGAAAATCATAAAATGAAATCTTACACCTTTATATAGCCGGACAATCAATTCACATATACTCAGCAAGTAAGCCATACCAAATGCTTGGACACTACAAGGTGACTCTACGAAGATTAAAGTTAGCCATACATACCTCGAGTCGAAATTCCCCTTTAAAATCTATCACAATTAACTGAACCGTCTAGCACAATCAATCTAGTTCACAATGCAACACATTTACCTTAGAATTAGGAACCTTGATTTCAGTTGAGCATTTTATCAAACACCATGTGGCCCCTTAGATTAACTAAGCCCTCTTTAGTGAAAGATTACTCTAACTAGCTTCCTTTTACTAGGTCATGGAAGATTATTCACATGCATGCAAGTCATATCTTTTATTTTCAAGAACCAACCTATGTGTGTTTCATTCTAACTAAAATCTGAGAATTAAAAGGAAAATGGGGTGGGGACTTACCTTTTAGAGTGAAGAAGATGAAGATTACTTGATAATTTTCGGGCCTGAGTGATGTTTCAAGGATCAATTTGGGGAAGATGGGGACTTCCCTCTCTAGAACCCACTCTCACTTCTCTCTATTTTGTTCAGATGCATGTTAAAAATGAAGGGGATAGATGTTTTATTAGACTGGGGGGGGGGGGGGGTGCGAAAACTAGAAATTAAAGAGCCCCAAAGCAGGAAAAGCGGTCAGGAATGCGATCGCATTCCTGCTATGCGGTCAACATTCCTGTCGCATAAATGGCCCTCAAATGGGCCAAAAAAAAACAGGACTACCCAGGTATGCGACCACTATGCGGTCCTGTGATGACCCAAAAGGTCATCCTAAGTAATTCCAGCTAAATGTGTGTTCTGAGGCCTCGAAAGCCTCCGTTAATCTCACCTCAATATGCGTGCGCAGCCCGGGAAGGTAGCCGGGAAGCTTCCATGTGAAAATTTGATAAAAATGGGATTTTTGAATTGAATAATTGAATAAAGTTGACTTTGGTCAACATTTTTGGTAAACGGATCCGGACCCGTGATGTGACGGTCTCAGAGGGTCCGTAGGAAAATATGGGACTTGGGCGTATGCCCGGAATC